>JAIUZE010028141.1:0-13261 GCA_022085475.1 Heliosperma pusillum
GATTGTATATTATTATACACTCTTTTATTTCCGTATTTATACGGGAGATATGTCTCCCGTCTTGTATAATTTTTAGGTATAATATTATTTTCCTTTTGTATGAACCCTTTTTATTTATGACACCTTCGTTATGTATTATTATCTTTTATGTATTTAAATAATTTTTTTTTCTTTCCGCAAATTTGAGGGTGTCACACACATCCCAGGGTATGCTCCCTTTAAATGACAACCATCAACTCCCAAAAGTGGCCTACATCCATTGATGAACCCCTCTTTACAAGCTTTGAGGCAAACATACAACCTTTTAAAAACCACTGGAGGCCTTTCAATGCCATCACATTGAACAGAAGTTGTGCTACCTGGGTTATACTTCTTTATAGCATTAGCATAATCCCAAACCTTGGCATACAGGTCTTTGTTATTTCCATATATGATCAATTTAGCCCTACACCTGGCCAACCAACACTTATCATAACTAACCTCAACTCCCAAGTCCTTTAGAACATGGCTCTGGAATTTTTTCAATTTTCAGTCCATGTTAATCCTTCAAAATTCAATATATTTTTCAGCCAGAAATTCAGATGACACTTTTCTATTATGTGTTGTAAAACTACAAGTGTGATCTAGATTTATGGTCATAATTTGAAAAGTATCACACATGTCTAACTTAGTTGCATGAACCTTGAAATGACACTTCCAACCCCCTTCACAATTACACTCCCCTAGTTTAGATCTTTTAGAATTCCACTCACAGTCACACCTTTGGACACAATATGCAGTTACCCTATTAGTGCCATTGTGAGAGTACCAAAAATCATATCCATTTTGTACAGAATGATAAATAAGAGCTTTTATAAATACCTTATTGCTTGGGAATTTTAAACCATTTTTCAGAACAATAGGTTGACTGAAGTCAGCTTCTGGATTGAAGTTTTGATAACAATCTACTTCATCATCTGAACCATGTAGACTGTTCAACTCCTCTGAGTTATCATCAACATCATCACAAACATCAACATCCAAGTCATCCACATCTCTAACACCAGCAGATTGTTGGTCTTCATGACATCCCAAACTCTTATCAACTCCCTCTAATATATCACCTCCTTGATTGTCATTGTCTAAAAACAAATCAACTTCAAACTCTGGATCTGAGATACCATCATCACTTAGATCAGTGTCACTCCTCTCTGAGTCACTAAAGTCAACAAGTGCTGCTTTTTTAGAAGCTACCTTCCTTGTCACTCTTTTGCATCCAGCCACCTTTTCTTTTCCTTTACTTTTAACAGCCAAAGTTTTCAACCTCTTCTCTTTGTTTTTAACAGCCACAGACTTCAACCCCTTCCCTTTGTATTTCTCACTGACAACACCCTTTCCCTTATCATTAACAACACCCTTCCCTTTGTTTTTCTCACTGACAACACTCTTCTCTTTGCCTTTATCTTTACCAGGTACAGCCTCACCTTTCCCCTTATCACTCACAGCCTCTGTCTCAACAAACAACTTCCTTTTAGGTGGCAGTTTACCAGGTCTCCCCCCAAGATCTATAACAAGGTATGGAGATTTTTATTTAATTTGTAAAGGAGAAAGATTGATAAAGGGTTGGCTGCTAGTACATATGGTCTCTAGGGCTCCTCCTCACACAAGCTTTATGGTCTGGATTTATTGCAATGGCAATGCCTTTTTTCCTGGGTGGAGTAAAGGCATTAGTGGTTTTCTGTAGAGTGGTCAAAGTGGTCCCAGAAGTTGTCCCAGTATCAGGCTGTAAGTTTTTTTGGGCTAAAGGGATGGGCTTTGTATTTGATGGGCTAACATTAGCCCTTTGGGTCCTTGGTGGACATTCAATCGAAATAGAAGGTTTTGCTTTCTTGGTAATATAGATGTCAACAAAATTTAGTTCATCTTTTGTGTTCAACCAAGGTCTTATATCCTCATGGCAAGTAATCAATTGTTTATCTTCTGGAAAATGTCTAGGATTACTAAAGTATGACATGTCTAAAGCATTGCAATCTTCATCATACAAGCTCTCACAAATACTGCTCAAATACTCCATATTCACCCTATTATGCCAAATCCCACATTTTAATTCAACAACGCCACTCACATAAACTATTTTACTCTTCCTAATCACAAACATTCCAGAATGGTATATACGGATATTGACCATCACTTTAAAGTAGGAACCCCTACAAATGCATACCAATAATTAAAGGTTCATATTTGACCATATAATCAAGACACACTATATCTAAACACATTGACATGCATAAATAATTGAGAATTTTATTTACAAATTTAATCAAGACACATATAATCAAGACACATTATATCTAAACACATTTACATTAGTAATTTTAGAAATAAACCCTAAATCAAATTCAATTAATTTCATAAATAATAAATAAAGGAAACAAATCTGGGTCAACAACAAATTTCCAGTAACGCCACCAAAAACAACAAATTCAAGATAAAATTAAGTGAATTTTGGATGTATGAATACTTACTCTTCGAAGAATAACTGTCTGATGATGGCGTCGCTTTGTCTCTCATGATCTGAAACCTTAATTTGACAATGAAGGTAAGATTTGTACAGAAATTAGGGCAAATTTTTAGATAGATGAGAGTGTTGAGAGAGATGAGAGTGTTAAGGAAAATTTTTAGATATAAGAGGTTTTAGGGTTAAAAATTATGACAACAAGAGGATGGGTAAGGAGGCTTAGAACAATAAAAAGGTATAACGGTCAGTTTTTTCTAAAAAATTCACCAGAATCCTACATCTGAAGTAACATTAGAAGAAATGTGATTAATTGGATGTAATTTTCAAAAATTTAAATATAAGGCTGTAAGTTACAAAAAGTTGTTTTTATAACGGTGTAATTAACAATTTTCTCTATTATTTATCTGTTTTAACCTTAACAGAAACTAGTTGATGCACCTGAAACTACCCATGGGAGGGGACGGGCCTTTTCTTATCAAGTCTGTAACACCCCGTGTTTTCTAATAATTTTATTCGGAAATTTATTTATTAAAATAATTATTTTGCGAGTTTAATTATTTAATGCGTATTTAACGCTTGCGATCTCTTTTATGTTATTTTCCGTTTTTACCTAATTTGGATGGGTTAAAATGTCCGTACAAGATTTGAATATTTTAATTTAATAGCTACTTCTCCTATATGAACTCTCCGAGCGTGTTAATTATACTAAACCTGATTTGTAATTGGATATTCCATCTTATGAGCTAATGGGTCAAAAGCCCACTTGAACTCTCTTATAAATAGAACATCTAGCCTAGCAAATAGGTTGCTCAATCTATTTTTCTTCCCTGCGTACGTTCATGCCGCAGCACCTCTCTTTCATCCTCCATTCTTATTTTCTCCCTTTGACTTCATTGTTATGCAAATTTCTTCATCCAAATCAAATATAAATTATATATTTGCAATCCTGGCTCTTACTTCTACAATATATTCTATTCATATTATTTTTAAGGGACTCGATTGTATGTGATTTAGACCTGCCTTTAGGGTTTATATATTTGATGGGTAAATAAGAAGAATAAGAAGAAGATGTCTTTCTTTTGGACGATTTTGGAGGAGGATTCGTGTAGGACTTTATTAATGGCGTTTTTATGAAGATGAAGATTATTTTGCGGTCTTTATTGCGTAATAAAGGTAACTAGGTGTTTTCCTTTAATTATGTTTATAGAAAGTGAATTATTAACATGATATAATGATTGATTGTATGATTAATTGTTTGTGTGGTTATTTATGCTTATGATTCACATGTTTAATTGCATTTCATATTTATGTTGTTATTCTATTTTCAATTATTTATTTGGTGCGCGAACTAGGGTTTAAATCGCGAACCCTAGCGTCGTCTTGGAGGCGCGGCCCTAGGGTTGGCCGTGGCCTAGGGTTTTGGCTTCTCCTTGTGGGAGAGGCTAGGGTTTGCTTATGTTGAGAAATTAGGGTTTTGGTTTACATCTTTGAGGTTATAGCTGAAGTTACTATAACTTTGCATGTAAGTTACCCTAATTATACCTATTTGAGTTATAACTTTGAAAGTGACGTTATGGTGCGGTGTACTATAACAAGACTCGTTGTGGTGAAATGGCGGTTTGTACCGTAGAGTCGACCCCTCGGTGATGGTGTTATAGAGGACTAACCCGTGACGGAAGAGAGTTATAGTTGATGATACTATAACCTCGCACGTATAAAGTTATAGCTGAAGGTACTATAACTCTGCTGGAGTTAAGCGAAGGTTATGGTTGATGATACTATAACCTGACAAGCTTAACCAAAGTTATAGCTGAAGTTACTATAACTTCACTAAAGCTGAGTGAAGGTTATAGCTGAAGTTACTATAACTTCACTAAAGCTGAGTGAAGGTTATAGCTGAAGTTACTATAACTTCACTAGGGTTATGTGAAGGTTATAGTTCGTGGTGCTATAACATTGGATGTTATATGCTTTTGTGTCTGGTATTATGCTAACTCGAACTATAACATGACCTTCGAGGTGTAATGTTATAGGACGAGATACTATAACCTTGGTCATCTGTGCTTGTTTTTGTGTAGTGTTATAGTCAGTTGGACTATAACGCTATGTTTGCATGTCATATTGGTTATTTGTATTCCTATATTGTTCGACAGTCGGTTATACTGTTCTTAAGTTGAGTCGTGACGTTGTTCACGCATTGTTGGACAGTCATTTATACTGTTCCTATGTTGAGTTGTGACGTTGTTCACGCATTGGTTTGTACAGTCAGTTATACTGTGCATTTGTTCGTTACTGGTTGAATAGATGACGATGGTATATGTTATGTACTATCGGAATGAACTAACGCTACCCTTCGGGGATTCGGTTTTATGGTCTATGTTCGTGGGGGTATCAGAGGCAGTTCGTTATACGCTCTGGTCCCCGAGTGTCGTTCGATGTACAGTTAATGCATCGAGAGTCTGGCCAGGTCTTAGACATATAGGCAGTGGTTATACGCTATACATAGTACCGTGGATGCAGTTCGTTATACGGTCCACAGTGGATGTAGTTCGTTATACGGTCCACACCGATGGAGGCAGTTCGTTATACGCTCCATTAGCTAGAGGCAGTTTGTTATACGCTCTAGTGGTCAGAGGCAGTTCGTTAATCGCTCTAACGGCGTTTATTCTATTCGCTATGTCTTGTTGATTGAATTGGTGACTTAATTGCTATGGATCATGTGTCACTTTCGGTCGAGTTAGTGTTCATGGTCTAGGGGTTTGTCTAGTTGCATTCGTTTGTTAAAGATGATGTCATAGTAAGTTCTGTTGCACGTCATATTGTATAAATTGCTTCACATGTCTGTTATGATTACTATCAGTTGTTATAGTTTGTTATTAATTCAGCCTGTTGTAAACATGACTGGGAGAGCATCTAGTTACTCCGACTGATTGTCGACCCCCATTCTCAGGTTGAAGTGATTGCTGCTTGTCTGGATGCTTGGGCTGGAGAGACTTGTGGCGAGACAAATAAGTTGTTTAGGAATTTCTTTAAGTTAAGAATTATTAATAATGTATTAGTTTAGTTTTGGATTTGAGTATCGATCCGGATTGGTCAGGTGTTTCCGCCACTTTGACCCTATTCATCTTTGTACTCTGATGGATTATTTATTATTAAGGTATTTCTTTTGTTTTAAAAATCCGAGTTGTTACAAAGTCGGCTCATGGCTGGGTCGGGTCGGAAATTATATTCATTTTTTTAGCATTTTTGTGGGTTGGGTTGCGGAAGCAAAACCTAGACATGGTGTGGCGCCTAGTAGGTCACGCATGTCTGGTACAGTCCACCCATGAGTAGGTTAGGTCGGGCTCTAATACTCCATGTGGGTCAAATTATTTAGACGGGACACGCGTTGCACCAAGTGGATCACGAGTGTTGCCAAGTGTTACGTGGGGTCATTATAAAAACTCCACAGTTAAGCGTGCTTTAGTACACAGCCCGACACCTATCTTAACCGCTCTGGTGTTCCTAGCCCAAAGTTTGTGGGGTGATTTTCGTAGATAATTCTAGGAAATATTATATGCGTGTGGTGCCCCTGTAGAGATTATTAATAGGCTTAAATGACTAGTGCTTAAATGGATTAAAAGTACTACTCATATAAACAAAGTGCACTTTCTTTTCTTTTTGGTTATCCATGCAAAATAACTCCATAGTTAAGGGTGCTTGGCTGAGAGTAATTTTTGGATGGGTAACCTCCTGGAAGTTCCCGGGATGCGCATGAGTAAGGACAAAATGTGCTAGAAAGGACCCGTAATGATCAGTGAGCCATTTACACAGCCTGACGAGCTACTGTGGGTGACCACTCTCGACCCAACCCGACCAAGGTTTTGGGTCGGGGTGTTACAAGCATGCGCATCCCGGGAAGCTTCCCATGAGGTCACTTGCAATTTTTAGGATGCGCATAAGTGAGAACAAAATGCGCTGAAAAGGCCATGTGTTGATCTGTGGGCCACGTACAAAGCCTGGCGAGCTACTATGAGTAACCGCTCCAAAGCTCCTGACCTAGGGTTTGGGCCGGAGTGTTATAGATTAAAACAAAAATAACATCAACATAAACATAAGATGAGATGAACATGATGATTAATGAAAGTGATAAACAAAAGGTTAACAAAAAATTAGAAGAGATTAAGAATTTTACCAACTAATTAGCAAGAGTAAATGAGAATTAATAAGAAAACCAGAATATAAGAAGAATGTTGTCACCGGATCTTAAAATAATTCCAGGATGAGAAAGATTAACCAATACTTAGAACTTGATTATTGAAAGATTAACAATTAAGAGAGTTTTGTAAAGTAGATTATTAAGCTAAGCACATTAAAAAGGATAAAACTAGATCTGGGGTTTTCAAATACAGAGTGGGATTCTTAATTAGATCCCTAACTATCTTATTGAAACTAATCAAAGACTTGGAAGAGGCATCGATATTTTTTCTCGTTGTCAGGTGCAACTCGAGTCGATGATATAGTGTCATTTCACCCTATGTTTCCTCCTTTATTTACCCCATTTTGCTTGTTTTAGATGCTCCTTAGGAGCTATTTTGAGTGCATTACCTTCCTCTAGCGCTTTTCTTGGTTTTATCTTGGTTTTTGTTGGACCAATTTCATAGTTTTGATAATGACATATGTTTACGTAATAATGTGTTTTACTCGATATATCATATGCGTGTAATTGTGTGCTTTAGTCTTATTATAGCTAGCAACAATTATGAGAAGAAAGATCAAAGTTAGGCATAACTTTGATAAAGTCTGTGAGACAAAGTTATAACAACTTCAGGAATAACTTTGGAAGTGAACATGGAAGTTATAGCTAACCAGTCATAACTTTAAAGAAAATCGCTTCAAACAAGATCTACATAAAACTACACAAGACTCAAGATGGAGGGTCTTTGTGATCAAGATGAAGAGATGATCCGTATACTGAAGATCTTTGTGAAGATTAGATAGTATAGGTCGTCATTCGGTAACTATTCCATTCGAGAGATTTTATGTTCAAAAGTTATAGCTTTAGCCTATGATTTTGGATGATAAAATATTGATGCATGATTTTGGAAATAAAATGTTTTGAAATGTTTTCAAAAGTGAAAGAGTTTTATTTTTATATTTATCAATTATTTTAATAGAGAATATATTTATGAGATTCTATTGGTTATTAATACAACTTGTGTGTTGTCATGCTACCTCGGGTTTCTAATATATTCTATCTCAATTTGTTGTTAACCTAATTAGCCCACCTAGTGGTTGAGCCATCTAGGGTTTCGTGAAACCTAGTTTGTGCCACCTAGGGATTCGTGCTCCTAGGGTTTCGTGAGCTATAGGAATCCGGCCTCCATAGGTTGTTTCCTTAGTTTACCTAATCTAGGATTCTACTATATCTTTACAACAATATTTTGAGATATCAAGATAAATATATTTCTATAAGATAAACAAAATAATATTTTGAGATAAAGATATTTCTATAAGATTAGCAAATATTATTTTATGATAAGATAAGTATCTTTATTAAATATTATACTAGGGTTTTAGATCTATTATGATTCTTCTTCTATAAATACTCATTCACATACTACTCTTTATTTTACACACGACATACACAAAATACACACACATACACACGACATACACAAAATACACACACATTCACACGGCATTTATTTTACTTGTGTTGATTTTCCAAAATCGTTTTAAAGCAAACCTTTGAGCAAATATTTATTATTTTTAGAGTTTGTTTTTAAAAGAGTCGTGCATCAATTATTATCAATCGCTTGAGTGAAATACGTTATTGGATAATAGTACATCATTATAAGCTTACAATTCTTTAACGGGAATCTGTGTGAGTTATATTGTACTTTCTTATTAGCGTAAGATAGTATAGAGTATTTAGCGATACTCACCTTGAGTTATAATCATAGTGTTGATTATACGAGTGGGTTGGTAATTTTTGTAATCCGTAGAAAGGTACTAACAATTATTAATCGAGAATAGTGGACGTAGGTTTCAACGTGTGAAACTGAACCACTTCAAAAATCGTGTGCCTCTCTCTTATCTCTTTACTTTTCGTTATTTCGTTATTCGCGCTTACTTTGATTAATTAATTAGTTGATTTTAATTCATAAGATCAAATAATTAATTACATATCATATAAATCGAAAAAGTGGGGTTAGTTTTTAATACTCAATTCACCCCCCCTCTTTCGTATTCGATCAATAGACTCTACAATTGGTATCAGAGCCTCGTGCTCTTGATTGCCTTACAGCAAGGAGTCTGATCCATTTATCTTTTTATTTTTATTTATTTTCCGCTGCATTTAATTTTATTTAATGGATTCCAAACATCTGAAGTGTCCCGTATTCGATGGGAAGAACTACAGTCTATGGAAAAATATGATGACCCATTTCATAAAGGGTAACGATTGGGAGTGTTGGCTAATCATTAAGAATGGTCCTAATAAGATCATGCTTGGAACGGCCACTGACACTTCTATCGAAAAGAACGAAGATGACTATGTTGGGGCAGATTATAAGAAAGCTGAGAAAAATTCAAAGGCTATTAGTCTGTTGCAAAACGGCATGACCCATACTGAATTTGATCGTTTCTCATCTAGTTCTACTGCCAAGGAAATATGGGATGGTCTTGAGTTAGCTTATGCGGGGACAACTGTTGTCAAAAAGCAACGCATAGCTCTACTTATGCGAAAATACGAATTGTTCTCCATGGAACAAAATGAATCGCTTGACAGCATGTCTACTCGCTTCTCCAGTATCATTAATGAATTGAAAAATCTTGGAAAAACTTTTGACTACGAGGAAATTGCCAGGAAGATCCTTAGAAGTCTATCTAAACGATGGAGACCTAAGGTGACGGTAATTGAGGAATGTAAAGATCTATCTGACCTATCTTATCAAGAGCTACTTGGAACCCTAATGGCTCATGAGATTACTCTTGATGAAGATGCGGCAACTGATAGTAATAGCAAGAAGGTGGCTTTACAGGCCGAATCTAGTGAAAGACAAGATTCGGATCTTGAAGATGAAACAGTGTTATTTGCTAGACGTTTTAAGAAAAAGTTCTTTAATAAACCACAAGGGAAAACGTTTAACAATAATACCAACAAATCTTACAAGAAGCCAATTGAGTCAAAAGGGTCTCTTGCAAGTCGCGGTTGCTTCAAATGTGGGGATAATGATCACATGATCAAAGATTGCCCCACATGGAAGAAAATCAAAGACAAAAATCAACGAGACAAAACCAAGAAGGAATTCAAGCAAGTGATGATGGCTTATTGCTGGGGAGATCTCGAAACAGAGGACGACGAGTCAGAGGAAGAGGAAGTCGCCAACTTGTGTCTAAGCAACGTCAGTCTTGACCTAATTTCTGACAGTGACAATGAAAGCGAATCCGAGATGTGTCTTGTTGGCAACTCAGATTCAGAACCAGATTCAGAAGATGACGAAGAGGTTAGTCATCTTGAACTTAAAAAGCAAGTTAAGAATTTATCTAAAAGTCTTTAATTAAGTATTTTGAAGAAGCCTTAGATCATTGTCATGAGCAGAGTCTTGAATTAAAAGATCTTAAAGAACAAATTCTTGACATTGCTGAGGAAAACCAACTTCTTAAGGCCAAAGCTAAAAAGCTCAAGTCTAAAGTTATGGCAACTTCAGCCATAACTTCAGACAAGACAAATGTTGAGAAAGAAGCTCTTGAGTCTAAAGTTATAGCTAATGAAGCTATAATCTCAGAGTTAAAACTCAACATTAAGCATCTTCAAGCCAAAGTTATAGCTAATGAGGCTATAACTTTAGAATTGAAGAAAGTCAGTGAGCGTTTACAATCTGAGGCGAAGGCAAAGGAAGTTGTTATCCTTGATCACGAGAAAGTAAACTCTTTTCTTTCTCAGCAATTGAAAGAATTAAAGGCTGAATTCTCCCAAGCCAAAAGTCAACATAATGAGGAGAAACTTATCTTGAACAAACGTTTCAATGATTTTCGTGAAAATTTTAAAAAGAACAATCCCTTCAAAGACTCGAATGTAGATCATTCGTCGTGTGAAAAAGAAATTCAGTCTTTGAAGGAATTGCTCCTACATGCACGAAAAGTTCATGATAAGTGGGAAGGAAGTCAAAAGGTCTTAGACTTCCTTACCGAACAGTCTAATAATAACATGAAGAAAGGTCTTGGTCATGAATGCTATAGTCGAAGAGATCATGATAAGTGCAAATCCACTCCTTCTGACCGTGATTTCAGAAGAAGAAAGTACGTAAATCTTTCAGAATATCTGATTTGCAATTATTGTGGTCACAACGGCCATGTTAAAGATAATTGTGTTAAATATGTTAATGACAACAAAAATCAAACTGATTTTGTGAAAGAGCATGACGTGTCTAGTGTTAATGAGTCTGAACCTGAATCTCAACGTGATGAGATTAGAAACAATGAGTTCAGGTGGTTTTATGACATGACTTTCGATTACACATCTGTACCTTCAAAATCTAAACCTAATGTGAATCAGAAGCAGACGTTTAAACCTAATGTGCGTCACAACAATAACAAACAATATAATAAACCTAGCAAACCCTATCCTAAGAAGAAAAGAATTGTCAAACAGGTATGGGTTAGGAAGGATCAAATATATAGAGTCACTAACCACAAAGGACCCAACTTAGCGTGGGTACCTAAAAGTTGTATTTGATTCTCTTGCAGGTATTAGTGAAAGAAAATAATCTATGGTATCTCGACAGTGGATGTTCGAGACACATGACTGGAAACAAGAATCTTTTTCTTTCACTAGAACCCTTCAACGGTGGCAAGGTCACCTTTGGAGACAATAAGAAAGGCAACATAATCGGTGTAGGTAAGATTGGTATATCTTCTTCACATGCTATCAATAACGTATATCTGGTAGATGGCCTTAAGAATAACTTGCTAAGTATCTCTCAACTATGTGACAAAGGCAACAAAGTCGTTTTTCATTCAAATGTTTGTCGCATCATAGTTGAAGGAACTAGCAATGTTATCTTAGAAGGTCTACGTAAACGGAACGTGTATATGATTGATTTAAACAAAGTCACTACAAGTTCCTTTACGTGCATGAAAGTCACTGTGGATGATTAATGCTTGTGGCACAAGAGGTTTGCACACATCAGTCCAACGATTTTAAAGAAACTTAAGTCTTGGGATTTAGTTGAGGGTCTTCCCTCAATCAAATTCGAACAAGAAAAGATGTGTGACTCATGTGCCCGTTGCAAACAAGTTAGATCTTCATTCAAACCGAAAAGAGTAGTAAGTACAGAGCGTCCACTTGAGTTGGTACACATGGATCTATGTGGACCTATGAAAGTAAGAAGCCGCGGTGGATCAAGGTACGTATTCGTCCTAGTCGACGACTACTCCAGGTATGTATGGCCTATCTTTCTATTTACTAAAGATGAAACTTTCGATGAGTTTGTAGTACTAATGAAGCTCGCCAAAAACAAGTATGATAAAAAGTTAGTTTCCATTCGTACGGATCATGGCACCGAATTTGATAATCAAGCTTTTATAGAATATTGTAGGGAGAATGGTGTAGGACATAACTTTTCTGCACCACGAACCCCACAACAAAATGGTGTCGTGGAACGTATGAATAGAACCTTAGAGGACATGGCCCGTAGTACTATGCTTTTGGTAGGGCCGTCCTAAGAGCTTTGGGCAGGAAGCCATAAGTAATGCAGCTATGTGAATCATAGAGCTATGTTTAGACTATTTCAAAAAGACTCCCTATGAATTTTTTTTAGAGGGAGATAACCCATATAGCTACCTTCGTGATTCGGTGTTAAATGTTTGATCCATAATAATGGAAACAAGTAATCATTTGAGAAATTTGATCACGAAGAGAGTGACGAAAGCTGTTGTTGTTGGAGATTCTCTAATCATATAAAGCTTTAAAGTTTTGAACAAAAGAACCTTGTGCATAGAAGAAAGTGTTCATGTTGTATTTGATGAAGATATTGTGCTTGAACAAGTTGAACAGAATGAAGAAGAGGACATGAATGATCCAGACTTTCGCCTTTCCAGAGATGACGTGCCAATTAATAATGAAGAAGTTATTGAAGGAATCAATGATGAACTTGATAAATCCGCAAATAATCTTGAACAGAGAACTGAGACAATTGTTGATGATACAAATGTCTCTTCTCAAAACAAGGAAAAGGAAACTGAAGTTATAGCTGATGATGCTATAACTTTGAACCAGAACCAAGATGGTGTAACTGAAGTTGTACCAACTTCAGCCATAACCCCAGAGTCCAACTCAGGGGGAACCAATCTTGATTCTGAACCATTTGAGGAAAATGAAAGTTCATCAGATGATGATGAGCCTATGAACTCTAAGAAATGGAAATATAAGAGTTCTCATCCTATGGACAGTATCCTAGGAAGTTTGAATAAGGGAGTTCAAACGAGGCGAACATTAAATAACTTTTGTTCATTCTACTCTTTTCTGTCTACCATAGAGCCTACCAACATCAAAAAAGCTCTTGCAGAATCCGACTGGATTGTGGCTATGCAAGAAGAGCTTCAACAGTTCGAACGCAATAAAGTATGGCACCTTGTGCCACGACCTCCTAATCGAACTGTGATTGGTACTCGATGGGTATTTAGAAATAAGTTGGATGATTCAGGAGTTATAGTTCGTAACAAGGCTCGATTGGTCGTTCAAGGTTATAATCAACAAGAAGGGATTGATTATGACGA
>JAIUZE010028144.1:0-12920 GCA_022085475.1 Heliosperma pusillum
TTTAGAATTTCCGAGTTCGTATTTGGAATTTCCGCGAAATTCCATGAGAATCCCGTCTTAAGGCGAGTTTGACTTTTGGTTGACTTTTTCCTTACTTATACTCATACTCCTTAACCTATTTTTCCTACTCAAACACAAACACACATTTCTTCCTCTCTAAGAAAGATCAAAACCTTGCCTCCCTCTTGATTTTCGACCTTTGAATCATCTTAGCTCCTTCGTTACTTGATAGAATTCACGTAAGTTTGTCTCATTCTTCTCCCCTTACCTTCCTCTATCCGTATTGATGTTAAAATCATCGTCTTTCTCGCTTTTCAATCTTTCCGTCTTTCTCAAGATGAATTTTATTCATCTTTTATGATCTATTTGTAGGTGGTGACCTCCAAGATCCCGACAAAGACTATTACCTTATTGAAGAGGAGCTTGACGATTAGTAAAGACGCTTAAATGTAACGGTGAAGGGTTACTCGATATCATTTACGTGTTTTACATGCTTTATATGCTAGAAATCGTATTTAGAATACGATTAGAAGCTTAGGAATCATGTTATGATTAATGAATGTTGTTATATGATGAATGTTGATGATGTATATTGATTGTTGATAATTATTTGAAGTATATATGAGAATTGAAATGAATTGGTTAAGTGAAAGAGGCTCTCGGGTGAACTGGTGTTCCCTGCCGGTCGACCGGCCGCCGGTCTGCCAACCGGCTGGGAACACATCAGTAACAATCTTGAAATTTTGGGAATTTTTGTATAGGGGAGTTCTGAGCCGGTAGACCGGCCGCCGGTCCATCGACCGGCCTGGACCACATTTCTCTGTTTTGGATGATTTTTGGTTTTTTGCCTGTGTTCTGAGCCAGCCCACCGGCCGCCTCCCTCCTGACCGGCCTGGAACACGGCTGTGTTGTTTTCCTTTGACTTCTAAAACTCGTAATTTATAATAGTTCGCATGATCCGTTTATCGTATAATTTTACGTAGAGTCTTATAATATTCATGTTTTGGATATATGATATTTCATTCGCTTGTATCACATGTTTTGTGACGGTTTTTGCTATGTCCCACTTTGAGTCGGTTTTTACAAATGTTACGGTTTGAGCACTATTTTGTCTGTGCTTTGTACTCTCATTCCCTTGGCTACCTTCCCGTTCGTAAGGCTGGAATGTCGGAACGGAGAGGTATCCTACTGCTTAAATGCATGTGTTAGTGGGCATACGACAACGTTGTTGGGAGTTGAACGCTATGCGTTGATCGACCCGGCCGTCAAATGTTGTGTACTTGCGAGGTTGTGTTATTTGCATGTAGCGTACCGCTTGTTATGGGCTTGTGCTCTTTTCCGCCTCTTTCGTGAATTATCGACCGAATTTGGGGTACTCGGCGTCTATGATTGACCGAGTCTTGGATGCGAAACGTTTATCGCATGTCGAATCGGAACACGTTATTCCGAGAGTCTGGTCAGGTTTAGACTAGGACCGTATTATTATCGTCGTCCTACCGGAGGAAATTAGTGAACATATACGAAATGTGATCGTGTATGCGTTTCAGGGAAATGCTTATCCCGTGGAGGCCTGTTAATCATACTTGCCATGTACACGATGCTAGTGCGTTTCATTTACCGTGAGAGATGTCGTCTTGTGTCGTTCTTGAATGCGTGATTTCATGATATTATTCATGGTCATTGCATGATTGGACACCGTCAATGTCTTGGTTCGTGAATGGATGATAATATGTTGGATTTATTGTGATCATCGCATGACTTGGCATGGTTTGTTTGTCGAGTCTCAATCTTATCAAACGTATACCGCTAACGGTGAGATGCAAGCCCTAGTGAGCGTATTCGGTTGCCTAAGAGTGTCTTCCCCGAGTCTTTGAATAACATGATGGTTTCGGATTTGATTTCCACATGATCTTATCATTTTATATATGATTGCCTATCTATCCTTATCGTATCTCACATGTATATTTATATATGCATGATTTTACTTTCGTATTTCCTTCTATGTACGTTTAATGGGATATGGCTGGGAGAACCCGGAGTTACTCCCCACTGACTGTGGCGTTCCTGTTTTTCATGAATGAACAGGTTGCTTGCATTGGATGACTTTTTGGATATGATATTTTGGGGTTTGGGTGTGAGCTAGCGGGCGTTTTCCCTGGAAGTTTCACCTCTAGACGAATTTAGCTAGTTTTGTTAAACACTTGTTCTTTGCTAACATTTTAAGAGACCCCGTCTCTTTGTTGTATTTTCCGCATTTAGTTGTAATATTTTGACACTCCTCGTCTTATTTAACTTGCATGTATAAAAGTTTTTAAAACTACCTATTTCCGCAATATAATTCACATGCTTGTTTGTTTTATATTTCCGCATTCGCGAGGGTTGTCACACTTAATCAATTATCTCAAAACATAACTTTAATTTACATTAATTTAATAAATGTCCAATTACAACTCAAGGTCGGCTGGATACAAATTAAATACGACTTATCTATAATATAGAAAAACAAATCGGTGATCGTATCCAATCCCAACGTCATAGCATGTATCATCATCAACTCATCAATACATGCTAGACCGCTACTCACCATTCGCCGGAAATATCGAATGAATCACGTAGGGGTACAAAAAAATTCCAAAACACTATCAGTCAACATATACAAAATCTATAACAAGTGCATTGGAATATAATCATCACACATAACTGGTGCCATCAAGTAGCACCTCGGTGCCATCGAGTAGCGGACCAAAAAACTAATAATGACCCTGCCGCAATAGGCCACCCTTAGTCCCAGGTCATAACCATGTCAGTCTCTTTCATGGCAGGACCATCAAGAGCGACCCATATAGTCTATGGGGCAGGTATCCCGCTACCGCTCCATATATACAACAAATCCAAACACCGTGACCGCAGTGTCACCAAGTCATAACCACAACTCACATCAACAGGTGATAACCATATCACAACACACATCAATGGATCAATCATATATACTTCATTTAAGTAGGATTTACCTACCTTTTAGCATTCCAAGTAATCATCATCAAATAACAACCCAATCACATGAATCCTCATCAATGGACTCCGAACACGCACTCAAGCATAATCAATGAGTAGAAGAAGGATCACGACATTTCATTAAACACCTTGCCTACACTAATAAAAATAGTAGAATTACTACCAGTTCAATTAATACTAGTCTAATACAAATAATCTAACTCGAAACCGCCATTGACCACTAATAATAAGGACGATCTAATCGAAATAACCAAAATCCCCAAATCTGAGAAACAACGAAATAAGAGAGATAAGAAGCTCACCAAAAGAATCAAGATAGCGAGATGAAAGAACCATCCAATATTAAAGCTTTATAACAAATGGTCAAAAGATTAAGATTACGAATCAAGCTAAATAAAATGTCTGATCATTATTTGAGAGAGTTTTAGAGGGAGATTAAGCGAGGAAAGATAAGGTCCAAATGGTAGAATGAGAGCTATCATAATATGAATCCTTTCACAATCCACAAAACAGATTTGCGGAAAAGCTGAAACCGACCGGTCGAGTAAGGCATAATCGACCGGGTAAGAAAACTCGACCGAGTGATCGAGTGACCCAAAAGCTGAGTCAAACATATAGAACACTCCCATCTGGCACACTCGGTCGATTCTACGACTTACTCGACCGAGTGACCACCTACTCAGCCGAGGCGACTCCATACTCGACCGAGTGACCCACATACTCAGTCCAGTTACTACTCAACTCGACCGAGTAACCAACATATTTGGCCGAGTACAAGCTTACTCGACCCCCAACCCAAAGATGCAAGCATTCTATCAACGAGGCGGACACATACTAGATCGACGCAAGACCAGCGAAAGATACGAGTATAACAATATTCCCGTCTTAAAAATAATATCGTCCCCGGAGTCCCCAAGCCTATAAGGAACGAACTGACAACAATTCACGATAATCACATACAACACACATACACACGAGAATCATTTATCCATCGCAATTACGCACATTCACTAAGATTCCACTACTTCCGAGCCAATCACCACAATGCCAAAACAATTCATCCCTTGGCACCAAATACGACCCACAATCGGTTTTTCGCCACATACTCGAGTCACAAAATACTCATAACATAAATTCAACATCATAGCATTTCCATCACCATATAATTTGTTAATTAAATAACGCACTACTCTATACTCAATAAAATTTCAAGGTAATCGAATATACACCACATTTTACATTTTTGCCTTCCACATACGTATGCCAAGCTTCACTACATAATCATGCGCATTAACTATCCATAGAATTCCAATATACAATAAACATGCATCACTTTAAATATGTTAGATCAACACGCACTTTCAAAATTCCTCCCCTCCTTAAAAGAGAAGTTCGTCCATGAAGTTCGCACCCGCATGTTTAAGGGTACAAAAATAGTTATAAACACGATAACACAAATACTTCGTCATACACTTACTTTATTATTATAATTAAAAGAATGCAAGATAGGGAAGTCAATCAAAGCATATACAACACAAACTCGGTCGAGTACGTCTCGTACTCTGTCGAGTTCACCCACTCGGTCGAGTTCAGGATTCACTCGGCCGAGTTCGGCCTACTCGATTGAGTTCCAACTCCACTCAATTGAGTTTGGCATACTCGGTCGATTCAGCAAGGTACTCGACCGAATACGATCGAGCAGGAACTTTTCTTGCTCACACAAACGACCCAAATGGCCAAACTTATTTAGTAAAATGGAATTTATCACTTCAGATTTAAGACAAATACCTGCAAAATTAAACCAGATACATGCCTAACCCTGAAATCTCATAACAAATATAACATAATTCAAACAAACATAGTTATTCTAAATTATTACAAACCCAAACAGTTCAAATAAACACCATTGTCCCAAATAACCAACCAAATATGAATTGGTCAACAAACCAAGAATAAAGACAAAGTTCTCAAAGCATCCACACTCTCTAATCATCATTTTGGTCAACACGGTCCTCGGCATATCAATATTCACCTTCTTCCATGACATTCCCCTCCGAGTCGAAAATACGAGATGCATCATAGTGGTAGTCACCACTATGCCAAGCTCCCCAAGAAGATGGTCCCGTATGCTCCACTGTGCCTCTGCTCCTGCTCACCATAGCCTTGGCCCCAAGCTCCAATCAAACATCCCCGGTCATGGGTAATGGTCGAGCACTAAGAAGTAGGCTTAATGCCATAGTAATGGAACAATCCCATATCATCTCCCGTGCCTCTCCACCAACTCGGTTGATGAAGATCATTGAAGATCCCCAACGATGTCATATGCTCTTGCATGTTCCTAATGACCAAGTCATGATTAGCACGCAAAGTAAGCTCTGCCTGATAAGAGGAAGCATCATACCTCGACACATAGGGAGTATAGCCACTCCCATGATGCGGATACGGCGATTGATCTAGTGTCTGAATCAGAGGAGAAGGAGGTGCATCCATCCTTTGGGTCCACGGTACGTGCTGCTCTTGGGACCAAGCATGGGAAGGATCTCGCGTCCACAACGACGCTGCCTTTTGAGGCCAAGTCTGATGCGACATATGGGTCCAAGCTTGAGACTGGAACCACTCATGGGAAGGCGACGGAAACCACGCCTGCGAAAGCTCTTGAGACCATACATGCGAAGGCGGCTGAGACCAAGGCTGAGACGGCTCCTGCGACACTGCCTGGTGAGGATCCTCAAGCGGTTGGGAAGATGAGAATGACAAGGATCGGATCTTGGCGGGATCTCTACCTCGGGGTCTATGTGTCGAACCGACCTTCCAAAAGTATAAGCGGTCACTCGTAAGTAAGTAGGTCTCATCAACGGTCTTTCGAGCACAAGGAACATGCTTGGGATCCACCCTCCCCTTGGTCATGAAACCAAATTGTGGAAGAGGCTCTACTTCCTCAAACTGCATATCTTCAATAGGATGCGCAAAGTTAAACCTTGTATTCTCCCCCACTTTCCACGACCAAGTCTTATCGTCTACTTTCCTTAGCCAACGAAGAGAGTTCATCACATAGGTCTTCGCGTAGTAGAAAATAATCGTCGTCATGGCAACACCCCCTTCTCCGGGCTCAAATCCGGCAACGACAATAGGTAATTTTGTCACAATAATCAAATAATCCAAGGAGCACCTATTGGAGTAAGTGTCCTCAACAATAGTGCGATCACATGATTAAAATTCATTATTAAATCTCATAAAAGAATGCACAAGGGATGATACTTTATACAGTCAACTGATCAACATTTATCAGTAACGATTGACTGATTAGAGTTTGACGACGGCGGTGATCAGTTGATCCCTTAAGGTCACACATAGGACTATTCCCTTAAATGAAAAGTTAATTAATTGTATATCGATACCGATTAATTAAAGCCTTAAATTGAACAAACTTAATTTGTGAGTGAGAATTTTATAGCTTATTGTAATATGATTAAATAAGATCCAATTTAGTAGTTAAAATGTTATATTACTAAAATTGATTATTATTTGTGAAACAATTTGAGATAAGAATAATTAGTTGATTATAAATACAAAAGGTTGTAGATTATATTTATTATACTTAATGTAACCCATTTTATATACATGTTATTATGAATTACTAGTCAATTTATTAAATGTAATTTATTTGAAATGAAATGATATTTAATTTGTTAAATATGCATTAATATATCTAAGGACATGTTACATGCTACATGACATACCAAATTACAAATGATAAATTGTATAAGATAAAATGGAGTCCATTATATGGGGCACCGATTTTTGGGTGGGTGGTTTAGGGTAGTAATTAGTTTATGACTTTAATGCATAAACACAATGATTATACCTAAACCCTAGACACCAACCTATTTTTTTTTGTAAGACAATAAGGGAAGCATGCTTGGCCCTTCCCTAGGACACAAAACCGGCTCCCCCTTCCCCATATAGAGCATAAGATGTTCTTATTTAATGATATTCTTATGCTCATTCTTGAAGCTCATCCTTTCACAACTTCTCACATAAAATTAGTTATGTGAAAACATTTGTTTGAAAAATCTAATAACATCAAATACATTACTATAGTAGTAATAATATTAGTATTAGATTTATTTTGAGGTCTCAAATAATATTATCTAGTTAATAATATTATTAGAGTTAAGGGTATAGTCTTGGGTGCAACATAAGGAGGATTCCTAAACTTGGAGCTTGAATTTGGGTTTTCATCTTATTTCTCAAGAACAATATAGGAAGGGGTCCTATATTGTGTGTTTATCCGGTCTCCCCATTGTATGGAAGAATATTTTTCTCCTTATTTCTACTTATTTACATTTGCATGCACTAGATCTTGGTTTACTAATTTATTGAGTAAATTAGTTAAACATTAGAAGAGTCTAATATATGGATTAATGAACCTAACAAGTGGTATTAGAGCTTTGTTGTTGCATGCAAAATCGTTTTCATGTTTGTTTACGATGTTATAAGATGACTAAAAAAAAAACCTTACAATTTATTCAGTTTTCATTTTTTTTGCATGGTTAAAATTCTGGTATTAAAATGTGTTAGAT
Source organism: Heliosperma pusillum (assembly GCA_022085475.1). Taxonomy (NCBI): domain Eukaryota; kingdom Viridiplantae; phylum Streptophyta; class Magnoliopsida; order Caryophyllales; family Caryophyllaceae; genus Heliosperma; species Heliosperma pusillum. The sequence continues at coordinate 7,599 of JAIUZE010028144.1, forward strand.
TTTTTAGATGATTTATGGAAAGATTATTGCTCATTTTAATGATTTTTAGCATTATAATTACATTTTAATGAGTAAAATGGTATTGTTTAGCTAAAAACAGTTAAACTTTGATTATGGCCATGAAATTTTAATATAATCTCACATATATATTTTACCTACTGTATGTAAAATTTGTAGTTCACATGATTATTGTTTCACGATTTATGATTTTAATGGTTAAAATTGAATTAAATCGACATTATATGTGCACAAATAGCTAAAACGAAATTTATGGCATGAAATGTTTTCCCAATGTTTCACACATGTTAAGAAAATCATATGTGAAATTAGAAATTAATTTTGTTAATTTTGTGTGTTTATTGATTTTTATATGATAAAATCGATAAAAGGGCAACATTATATGTCATAAATATTAATTTTATTATGAAACTTATTGTTTTTGATGCCCATTAGTCACACATATGATGAATTTTTATAATTGTAGTATGAATGCCATAATATAGGATGATTCTAGATTAGTTCCTTTTACATTCCTATTACATAACTCCCTTTTATATTCATGTAAGAAAGGGATACATCTCTCTACCATCTCCAACTTACTTCTTTATATTTTATAACACGTTATCAGCACGAGTCTTAACTAATTGAGCGAAAAGAAATTTTGTTCATACTTCATATATTATTAAATTTGGATAATCAGGAGGTTCGTATCGGATTTTATTATTTTATTCCGCAAATAAACGTATGTCTCAATACTATTATTATGATTTTCTTTTTATATCTATATGTTAAACCTTTGATAAACTCATATTCAATATGCAATGAGACCAATACGAAACATCATACAAACTGCTTGGAACTTATTTTTTTTTTCTTTCATGCGCATAATTCTCAATTTGATAATTTGATACCAAATATAATCTAGTAATTTACCTACTATAATTATGTCTACTTTTTGGTGTTTCTATTAAATTTGTTGATTGATGAAATCAAATTTATGCTTAACAAGAACAACTGACATACAATTCTAATACTAGACAACTTACGTTCTAATCAAACTTAGGCAATTTTTAATCATTAATTTATGCGGGTTAGCCAACTTATATACCAATCGCATATGGAGTCTAACTTATAGTGACATGAAAAAAAAGCTATATATATAAATTACGACCAATATTATTTTTATGTGAAGATAATAATATTACTTTGTATTTTATTGTGGTTTTTCTTAAATATAAAGTGAGTCACGTATAATCGCATATATAGATAGATAAAGCATGTTTATTTCAAGTGTTGTAGATGTTTAACCTAGAGAGAGAAAGAGAAAGAGTAGCCGTCATCTCTAGGTGAAGCAGGGTACACTGAACAACCTGATTTTTCAGCCATGACTAAGAAATCAAGCAATTCTTCAAAAGCTAAACATCCAAGATCATTACAACACAACAATTTAAGTAATACAGTACAAACTGAGAAAGACAGAATCCTAGGAAAACCAAATGTTGAAGAAGGACAAAAATTGAAATCGCTATATGATATAGATGGAATCCCGCCTTATAATTTGAATGATATCCATGGAGATGAGACTGAAACTGCATCTGATACTGCATCTGAAAAAGAAGTGAAAGAAACAGAGGAGGAAGGTGATTGGTATCAAAGACATGGGAGGAAAATAATTCAAATGATAGAAGAAAAACCAGAGGATCTCCTACAGTTAACTAAGGAGGATGTCAAGGAGGAACTCACCTATTGGGAGCAGGCTGTCTATGGATTCATAGTGGGAGCCAATCCTCCATGGCAGGTCCTAGAAGGCTTCCTGAAACGAATCTGGAGTAAGTACTCAATAGACAAACTATCCTTCTTACCTAACAGAGTCTTCTTAGTGAGATTTGCAACTGAAGAGATGAAACAAACAGTTTTAGGGAGTGGACACTTCCTTTTTGATAACAAGCCTGTGATCATTAGGGCTTGGAAACCTGATATAGAATTAGAAAAAAAAGATATAAAGAAAGTACCTGCTTGGATAAGAATCCAAAAATTGCCTCTGAAATTCTGGGGGAAGAGTTTACCTAAAATTGCTTCTCTGGTGGGAAGCTATGTGAAAAGTGACACAGCAACAGATAAAAAAACTCGTCTAAGGTTTGCTAGGGTCATGGTGGAACTTCAAGTAGGTCAAAAATTCCCAGACAAGATCAAATTCAAGGATGAAGATCATAACTTAATCCAGGTATGTGGGGAATATGAATGGAAACCAAGTATATGTGGGAAATGCAAACATATTGGCCATGAATCAGACAAATGTAGAACTTTCCAACAGAAAAAAGAGATACCTAAAGTTCACAAAGTCTGGAAACCAGTCACTCTAATTCAGAAACAGATTCCCATGATAGTCAATTGAGCACTGGAAAAGCCACTAGAGTCGACTAATGAGGAGCCAAAGGCTGAAATGACCCATCTCACTAGGCCCTCTCAGACTGTATCAGGAACAATGTCCCCTGTCAGGCAGACTAAGGCTTTCAGATAGGAGGGAGATGATGTTAGCAGGACTCACCAAGTATCTCCCACTTACATGGAGGTCTTGAGTGGTCAGAGCTTGGAGAAGGAGGGTATAAGAATAAGTGGTATTGATCCTCTCAACTTTAATAATGATTAATTTGGGTTTTTGGAATGTGAGAGGCATGAATAGGGAAGATAAACAGAAGTTTGTAAATAAGTTTTTGAGTAATAAAGATATTGGAGTCTTTGGCTTGTTGGAGACAAAAATAAAAGCAGGGCACATAAATAAGACTGTGAGTAATAATTTTAGAGATTGGTTTATTTCTACTAATAATGCTCATCACATAGGAGGTATAGTTTGGGTTTTGTGAAATCCTCAACTGGTAGATATACTGTTTTTGGAGTATGATGCTCAATATATCCATATGCAAGTTCATGATGTATTGAATCAGAGCACTTTCATGTTTACTATAGTATATGCTTTTAATGGTGTGCATGAGAGAGCACCTTTGTGGCAAAATCTCAGGAGAATTGCTAGAGGGATTAAGGGTCCTTGGGCAGTGGGTGGGGATTTTAATAGTGTCTTAACTGGTCAAGAAAGATTAGGGGGCAGTGTGAGCAATGCAGAGTCTGAACCTTTTCAAGAGTGTCTGGATAACTGCCATTTAATTGACAGCCCAGCTGTAGGGGCATACTATACTTGGAATAATAAGCAACCTCCTGAAACCAGGAAATATAGTAGGCTGGACAGGTTTCTAGTCAACTCTGACTGGATGAGCCTCTTTCCTCAGTTAGTGGCGCATTTCTTACCTGAAGGATTATTTGATCATAATCCTTGTGTGGTGTCCAAGATCATCAGAGACAGTTCCAGGTGTAGACCATTTAAATACTTTAACATGTGGAGCATGGCTCCTACGTTTCCTGCCAAGGTACAAGAGGCCTGGACACAAGAATATGAGGGCACTAAAATGTACAGGGTTAGCAAGAAGCTGAAAGCATTGAAAAGCATACTCAAAGACCTGAATAGAAGACATTTTTCTGACATTGAAAATACTGCTGACAAGGTGATGAGTGAATTGTATCACATTCAAAGACAGCTAAGAGAAGATCCAATTGATGCTAGGCTCATAAACCTAGAATATGAAACAAACCAGAAAGCACAATGGACTCATAAGGCCAAAATGGATTACCTCAAACAGAAGGCCAAAGTACATTGGATAACTGAAAGAGATGTCAATAGTGCATATTTCCATGGAATGATCAAGGCCAGGTGTGACAACCCTCGCGAATGCGGAAATATAAAACATACAAGCATGTGAATTATATAGCGGAAATATGAAACTTTTAAAAACTTTTATACATGCAAGATAGAAAATACGAGGAGTGTCAAAAATTACAAACCAAATACAAAATACTATAAGAGACGTAGTCTCTCAAAATGTAAACAAAAGACAAGTTATTTAGCAACTAGCTAAGATCGTCTAAAGGTGTTCCATCCAGGGACAACGCCCGCTAGCTCACACCCAAACCCAAAATAGCATAAGCAAAAAGCCATCCAAATCAAGCAACCTGTTCATCCATGAAAAACATGAACGCCACAGTCAGTGGGGAGTAACTCCGGGTTCTCCCAGCCATATTACATTAAACGTACATAAAAGGAAATACAAAATAGAAGCATGCATATATAGATATACATGTGAAATACGATAAGAATAGATAGGCAATTCAATGTATTATGATAAGAGCATATGGAATACAAATCCGAATCCATCATGTTATACAAAGACTTGGGGAAGACACTCTTAGGCAACCGAATACGCTCACTAGGGCTTACATCTCACCGTTAGCGGTATAAGTTTGATAAGATTGAGACTCGACAAACAAACCATGCCAAGTCATGCAATGATCATGAATAATCAATCATGTAATCACGCATCCAAACACAACGACACAAAGACGACATCTCTCACGGTAAATGAAACGCACTAGCACCATGTACATGACAAGTATGATTAAAAGGCATCCACGAGATACATCATATCCCTGAACGCATACACGATTCAATTCATTTCGTATATGTGGACTAATTTCCTCCTGGTAGCACGACGATATAAATATCCGGTCCTAGTCTAAACCTGGCCAGACTCTCGGAATAAACCATTTTCCGATTCGACATGCGATGACATTTCGCATCCAAGACTCGGTCAATCATAGACGCCGAGTACCCCAAATTCGGTAGATCAATTCACGAAAGAGACGGAAAAGAGCACAAGCCTCATAACAAGCGGTACGCTACATGCAAATAACACCACCTCACAAGTACACAACATTTGACGGCCGGGTCGATCAACGCATAGCGTTCGCCTCCCCACAACGTCGTCGTATGCCCACTAACACATGCAATTAAGCAGTAGGATACATCCCCGTTCCGACATTCCAGCCTTACGAACGTGGAGGTAGCCAAGGGAATGAGAGTACAAAGCACATAACAAAATAGTGCTCACACCGTAACATTTGTAAAAACCGACTCAAAGTGGGACATATCAAAAACCGTCACCAAGCATGAGAATAGGGCATTATATAAATGTAAATATGATAAACATGAATCAATACATGATACATAAGCATTAGACCAAGTTTAAGAAGCATAATAAATAAGAAACATAGATACCTCTCCAAAACAACAAGTTTGGAAACTAACTAAAACAAGGGTTCACTTCAAACTGTCATAGCTAGAGTTCTAGACATGCAAATGCATAAATTCCAAGTTGAGGGGATATCTTATCGTCTTACGGTTCCAACGGTATGCCACAAGCCCAAAACAAGCAA
>JAIUZE010028145.1:0-10281 GCA_022085475.1 Heliosperma pusillum
TGACCCTTTTTATTTATGACACCTTCTTTATGTATTTAAATTATTTTTTTCTTTCCGCAAATTTGAGGGTGTCACAAGCTATCATACATGTTGCACAAAAGTTTAGCAATCAGACTCCCGAATGGAAACAACTTCCACCTACCTCTTCTTCCGAGACCTTGCTCAAAAATAAATACTCCGTATCAGCTAAGTTTGACCTATCAAGTCGACCCCAAGCCCATCAGATGGGTCATCATAGGAAACATCAATAACAACACAAAAGTGCATATCCCTAGCGAATCCCCACAATAAAAAGGAAGTCTTACACTACAATGATATTTGATTTTAATCGACTAACGTGCTTAATTGAAATCCTAACCCTAATTCTTAACATTATTAAACACAGTTGAATTCCTAAGCCCTAACATAATTAGAAAAACTGAATTCAATTATAAATCGGGTTATGTAAAGGAAAAAGAAAAGAATTGCAATAATGAATTCTATAATAGAAAAACGGTCAAAGCTTACCTTGTATACGAGACAAATATGGTGTCGGGCAAACGCAGGTGACGATGTCGGGTAAAGATGGAACTATGACGACCGGCGGTTGATAAGGAGCCTTGAGCGTCGTTGAATTTGAAGGTGGATTTGCTGTAAAAGTCTTAGGTTTTGTGGTGTCTATTCCTCTCTTCGTTCTTCAGAGGGGTTTGTTTATGTTTAGGTGGATTTGATATGATTTTTAATTGTAATGGTTTCATTTTTTATATTTTACTTTGTATATAATGGGCTACGGCTGATAGGGGAACCGAAGCCTTTTATCTTTATAGGTACATTTGGCTACGGCTTGTTTCCATCGACTGTAGCCTTTTGTAAACTGCTACGGTTATTTTCAATGACCGTAGCCTTTTTTATTTGCCTAATGTCATTTTTGTACTAGTGGCTATTCCATTCCCCGTCCCATGACATAACCGTACATGAGAAACTCTACTAGGCGACCCCCTAAGCAGAGATGGCTAGTACTTAAGCTGGCTCCATTCCCAAAGTGGAACTATTAGGCAGCCATGCCCCGACTTGGAGATAAGCCCCCCAGGCCGATCACAAAAGCTATCAAGCGTGAACTATATTCTCGTTAAAGATAGTACGGCCTATGAATGTCGTGGTCCAAGCTACTCATTTAGAATTAGCATGGTCAAGACGCCATATACTCATACTTCTCTATGGGTACTTAGTCAACACGACACCAACCATATAATAAAACAGTCACGGGAAAAACATCCTATCATGTGACTAATTGCATATCAATAATAATCAAATATCATATCGCCTCATATCTACTAAGGCTAATCCATTAATTAAATACAACTTACTTGAAGACAAATCCCCGACCCGAGTCCCGCGACGGGTCATCAGTCAAAACGGGGCTGACTAGATCTTAGTTTGACCAAACCCGTTTGGTCAAACCGGCTAGAAACAGAGTCTTTACCACATATACTTAGACATAAAAATCCACATATTCATTACATGTTATTTTATTAAAACTTCTAACATGTGAATTATTAAATCTTACGTAACCCCCCCGCTTGACTTAAAGGATATCAAATTAAACTACGATCTCGTCTTATAATTTCTAACATGTGAGAAATAATAATTTTATGAAAAAATACTTTTAATTAAATAATTTACTTATTAAAAATTTCCCACTTGTTAAATATTACAAAACACGATAAAATGACAATAACTCAAAAACCGTCACAAGTCCCAAAGTGGGACCCACGGGCTGATTTGGGCCGGACCTAACATGGGCCTGGACTGGGCCCACGGGCCTGGTTGGGCTGTTTTGGCTGTTTTTACAACTTTACTAAAAACCGTTTCTTAATATTTCCCCGCATGCTTAACATAATTAAAACCCGTCAAAACAACAACAAAACAATCAAACATCGACACAACTCAAAGACAAAAACCCGGACCCACCATGGACCAACCCAGACCGGTCTGGACCGGGCCTGAACCGGCCTGAACCGGCCTGGTTTGGGTTCGGTTTCCAGCCATTCCTCACGGTTCAAAACAACCCCAATTCTAAATAAATTCTAACATGTTTTTAATTAACAACATCCATTTTTAAACATCCAATTCAACCATCATCATACAAAAATCATTATTATGAACAATCATCCAAATTCATCAAGAACACTAACATATTAAAAATACCATACAACACCAAAAAAAAAAAATCATACTATTATCGATGTTACTACAAAAATCCTAAATATAATCATGCACCGAAAACAACAATGAACCAAAACCAAAGAACAAAAGCTATGTAACAGTAATTCGTCGCGTAACTCGGAAATCGTTACCTTATCTAGCAAGATCAATTAGCACCAAATAAGAATATAAACTAAGAAGCACACCCGTCTACTCTCTTCACCCAAAATAATACGATCTCCAAACTCGTCTTCAAAATCTTCCCCTATAAGAACTGACAAGAAAAACATTATTAGAATTAAAACTTGATTTTCCATAATTAAAGTGTTGAAAACGATTTGACGGAATTGAAAATAAACCGTACTTGAAGATGGAAAGCGAAGAGGAGATTCTAGAAATATAAGTTAGGACGGATTTAATTAAGAAATGAAGGTTGTATGATGATTTTGCTCAAGAACGACGAAGAACGGATGAAGAACGCTCAAGAACGAATGAAGAACGTTGAAGAACGATTAATTTGATCTTAATTTGATTTGTTGTAAAATGAAAAGGTTGTTGGTGAGTAATGATGGGTGGTTGGGCCGGTACATATAGAAGGATTAATGAGTCGGGTTTTGAAATTGTTGTTACGGAATTGACTCGGGTTTAATCATTATATTACGGTATTGATTTATATTAAGTTTAATTAAATCAATTATCCAAGATATTATGTAGTGTAATCAAAAGTAATGAAAATAATCAGGTCTAAGAGGAGGGAAAACCGTGTGGTTTGGTGAGCAATCGGGTCTGATTTATCGATTTGCGTAATTTAAACTGACGGATCGATAAAGTAACAAATAGCTAAGATATTTGTATTAGTTTAATCGAAACAATTAAAATATCTCAAGTGAGTGGAAAACGATGACATGGGCGTGTGACTCATGCCAAAGTCGACTTTCGGGTTTGTTTCGGGATTTACGATGAGTCGGGAATAGTTAAATGATTCCCGGGTTTAAACCGTAAAACCTTATTATAAATTCCGAATAAATTCAAAATAATTTTATTAAATTATCATAAATTCTAATAAATCTAAATAAAAATAAATTAAAAATATTATTTGTTTAAATAAAATTTCGGTCTTCAAAATTACAAGGCGAGTCGGGAAAGTCAACGAAAGTCAAAGTCGACTTAAAAGTCAAGAAAAGTCAAAGATGACTAAAAAGTCCAGAAAAGTTTATGACGACTTAAAAGTCAAGAAAAGTCAATGACGACTTTAAAAAGTCAAGAAAAAGTCAAAGACGACTTAAAAAGTCAAGAAAAGTCAAAGATGACTAAAAACGGGATTTTCATGAAATCTCTCAGAAATTCTAAATACGAACTCGGAATTTCAAAATACGACTCGAAACAATAAATTCTATTTTAAAAACTTAAGTCTACTGAAAAGTGTTAGTAAATATTTTTACTAGAAAAAATTGGGTACTTTTCGGGTTTTTATTATTAACATCATCTTAGGTTTACACATCACCATGAGTGAGTAGTCGTTTTTCTAGGGTGTAGGGTAGCCATGTAGGTTGATTAAAAGATGATAATTGGATAAAAGAAATTATGCTTTTAAAACATTGTGTCTATGCATGTTTGGACTATAACGATAGTTAACGATTCCTGGTCAAAATCATTGACTAGAATGAAATTCTTTTCCAAAGTAGAGATACGTGAATTGAATAGACAAAGCATGACATGCTAGATTAAGACCTAGTAAATTACCTAAAATCCTGCTAGACCATCTGATCTATGATTGTAATGAACACATCATTCTTACGAACTCACAATGAATTATTTGCATGTTCTAAATCCAATTTCATCAATATGTTAATCTAGGCTACATGTGTGAACCTACTTCCCTAGATTCTTTTTATCATTGTTAATTCATCATCTGCTTTATTGTTTTCGTTTTGGTTTGCTTTTATCTTGTTTTCATTTATGTTTTTTATTAGTTTAGAAATCAAAACCCCAAAACCCAGATACTCGTTAGATAAGACCCAATTGCAAGACATTTCACACTCTATAGGAAACACCATCTCCCTGAGGATCGACCCCTACTTCCCTAATTACATTAATTTGTTATTAGCCTAATCTGGGTAATTATCTTTGACCAGGGCTTGCGACATGCTCGATCAGATAACAAAAAATTGATGTACGTCACAAAAAAAACGTCTTGACATAACAAAAAACTGAACATTAACCCAAAAAGAATTACTTCTATTGCGTGTTAGGAAGTGTGTTCCTAACAATCCTTCGTCGTTGAGGCGTTGGTTGTGAAGTACCTGCTTCGTCCATGTTTATAGTCTTCCTAACCGTCTTCTTTCTCGGCCGAGGAGCTCTACATGTTCCTCTCTTATCAACCGGATCTCTCAACCCTCTTTCTGTAGCCGGAAGTGTGTTCCTAACCATGTAACGTTGATTGTTCTCCCTTTGTTGTAATCTCCTACGATCCCACAATACCGGAACCTCATCCAGTGGAATTAAGATTTTGAATTCCCACATATTCCTCTAATTTCTTCACCAACTGTGCTATTCGTCGCTCATATATGGCGTAAGACTCATCATCTTGTAATGCCGGCCTAGAAACATAGTCGTTCTTTAATGTCACCACAAGCGTACGACTTAGGCGAGCGGACTCTCCAGGTGTGTAGTACCCAGTTTGAATATGCTCATAGCCCCGTACCTCATCCTTTCGCCACCGGCTTAAAATGTACCTCTCGGGAATGAATTAAATTTTCTTCATTTGTAGTACACGGATAATATGTCTACACAATATACCTTTAACCTCAAAACGTTTACAAGTACAAGTAAACTCACCAATATCCGTGTCAATAGTAACATCATATTTTTTATCTCGATGATTCCACGACGGTTTTGTAACTTCTTCTGTTGCAACAAAGGTAGAGAAGTTACCAATATTCATTTGAGTCTCCGCATTGGTATGAAGTAGTCCATACACCTCCTTCTTTATCTTCTTGAACATGCCATTTGTATAAACCCTATGAAATACCTCTTCAACAAGGATGCTTCTATCGTACTGACATGGTTTATCATCACAAGTAAAGCTCAACTTCAATTCTTCCTCCACCATCATTCTTAGGGCATTCTCATAATTGTCAAGAAACAAAAACAAAGTACATTCAGGATTGACGAATATCTTAAAAAATCGGTTCGTCTGTTCACTTCTTTGTGTTGATGACATTCCCGCACAAAAATTATCCCTACAATATACAGGCACCCATGACTCTCGTTTTTCATATGCTTCTTTAATCCATGGATTTTCTCCAATCTGATATTTTTCGACAAAAGCGAACCACCCTATCTCGAACTCATCAATGTCTACACTATCATGAACAACATTTGATAGGGCTAACGAGATCTGCTTCCACATAGTACAAGCACCCAAGTTCTTGGTCGCATTTTTCAACATATGCCAAAGACACAAACGGCGAGGAGTGTCAGGAAATTCATCCTTCGCTGCCTTGCCTATCCCCCTGCATTAATCTATGACTATAACCGATGGAGCTCTACTCATACATTCTAACCATATCCTGAACACCCAAGAAAATCTAATCGCATCTTCATGTGAAATCAAAGCAGCAGCAAAAACAACAGTAGAACCGTGATGATTTACCCCAACAAATGGTGTAAACGACATTCTATACCTGTATATACAGCGTAAGAAATTAAATAAGACGGATTAATCCAAGCTTAATATCAATCAAATAAAACATAAAAAACTTTGATTATATTAAAAAAAAACGTGTTTAGAGAATAGATTAAAGTTCGATTTAGAATTATAATCAGAAACTTAATCGTGTTTACTTAGACTAAAACCCTAAATATTTCAATCATAAGTTGAATTAGTTAGAATCAATTTGATTGGTATTAGAAAATACATCAATTTGATTAATTGATACATAGTAAACAACTAAAACTAAAACCCTAATTATAATCAGAAACTAAAACCCTAATTATTTAAAACTGCTTAATTGATACATAGTTCAATTAGTATGAGAAAATTAGCATGATCGATTTATTGATACATAGTTCGATTATTTCAATCTTATTCAATTAGCATATCAAACGCTTAAAAATTGATTAATTGAATCAAAATTTCACTAACATTCTTGAAACATTAATTCAGTCAATCATGAATCAAATTGATAATACCTTAAATAAAATAAGCGACAAGATTAGTTACCTATTACAAAGAAACGTAGCGTCATATGATACAACATCACCAAATGCCTTGGACAATCCCCTACACCGTCCATCGGCCCAAAAAACGTTCATGAGCTTCCCTTCATCATCCGTCTCAATTGCATAGTAAAACTCAGGATCGATTTCGTTAAGCTTTCTAAAGCGTGCTTCCAACGCCACTGCATCACCCTCCATCTGACCACGTCGTCGTTCAAGATTAACCACATTGTGTAAATCACGTTGATTGATATGCAAATTAGCATGCCCAACAGCTTCCCGAACCAATGTGTGAAAACTTTTAGATATGGGAATACCGGCGGAGTCGTACAGCATTGCTCGCCTTTTGAATTAATCATCAAGTAGCCTATAACCAACCATGTGACGACTATTTGCGGGGTCTATCTTATGATTGTGCACCAACCTACACTGATTGATGACGATAAAGTCGTTTTTTAACGATACTTCTATGACGACTTTGCATTCACCATCTCGTGCATTGTTTTGATTCCCCTCATCTACGCCATTGTTTTGATTCCCCTCATCTACGCCATTGTTTTCTCCATCATTGTTTTCTCCATCATTATTGCCTTCTCCATCATCTTTTTTATCTTCTTTATTTTTGTTATGGTCTCCTCCCATTTTACAACACAATCTTATTCGTGTCATCATGTAGAAACGAGGCTCGTATTTTCCAATACCATTACGCCTTACACCTTTCTCCTTATAACATTTCAAAATTGTATTTGACCTAATAAAAATTTGAAAACTGAGTTTATAGCCATACACGAAGCTAAATGCAGCAAACTCATCCCCGTTAACAAAAGACATGCCTTTATTTGGTGTAGTAGCTTCCAAAGACTCTGAGTTACCATTTTTTATTAATTTAAGTACCTTCTCAACATATTCGTCTTCCACAATTGGAGGACCATGGTCGTCAATGTCATTGTTAACTACTTTATTATTTGTAGTCTCATTGTTAACAATAGCGTCATTGTTAACATCGTCTTCATAATTTGTAGTCTCATTGTTGACAATATCATCATTGTTAACATCTTCATTGACAATTTGTTCATTGAATATCTCGACATCGTCAGTATAATCATTCATTTCATCTTCCCAATCCCTATTAAGATCAATATCTAAATGATCCATTTTTTGATTTTGTGTGATCAACAATGGTGTATTCTGTTTACTCATTTTTTTTGTGTAATCAACAATGCCTAATTTTATTTTAATTTTCTTTTACATAATCAAAACAATATTTTCATAATTAATTTCCAATATCTCGGAAAATATTAACAAAAAAGTTGACCATCTTTGTAGAAGATATTTCCTAAAATTAATATATATTAAAACAGTTATGAAATATTATTATATGGATGTCCATATCTTATAAGATACTAGAATATATTATCTTACAACAAGTCTTGCTTGCGACGGGGCGACCCGTCGCAAGCTTAAGACGGGTCGCCTTTCTCTCACAAAGTGCAAGTGGGGGGCTCCATTTTCCACCCACTTGCACCCCCACTTGCACTTTGTGAGGGGGATTTGACCCGTCACAAGCTTGCGACGGGTCGGTCCGTCACAAATGAGAATTTGTGATTATCTTATGGAAACTATACTTCTATTGTATGTGTATATATACCCCTAATAATGGAATAATAACATAGATCTGTCTCGCTTACTTTCTCTCTACCTTCTCTCTATAATTATCTTTCCCTTTGTTTCACAACACGTTATCAGCACGAAATCTACCAATTGAGCAAATACCTCACAAACATGTCTGGTGTAACACCCGAAAATGTACCCTATTTTTCTAGTAGAAATATTTTACGAAATCTTTTCAGCAAATTTAAGTTTTAATTTAGAATTTTATGTTCCGAGTCGAATTTAAAATTTCCGAGTTCGTATTTGGAATTTCCGCGAGATTCCATGTGAATCCCGTCTTAAGGCGAGTTTGACTTTCCTTGACTTTTTCCCTTCATATTCCACTCATACTCCTTAACCTATTTTCACTCATACACAAACACAAACATTTCTTCCTCTTTAAGAAAACTCAAACCCTTGCCTCCATAGCTTTTTCGATCTTCGAATCATCCTAGCTCATTCGTTACTTGATAGAATTCGCGTAAGCTCGTCTCATTCTTCTCCCCTTACCTTCCTCTATCCGTATTGATACTAAAATCATCGTCTTTCTCGCTTTTCAAACTTTCCGTCTTTCTCAAGATGAATTTCATTCATCTTTTATGATCTACTTGTAGGTGGTGACCTCCAAGATCCCGACAAAGACTATTACCTTATTGAAGAGGAGCTTGACGATTAGTAGAGACGCTTAAAGGTAACGGTGAAGGGTTACTCGATATCATTTACGTGTTTTACATGCTTTATATGCTAGGAATCGTATTAGAATACGATTAGGAAGCCTAGAATTCATAGTATGATTAATGAATGTTGTTATATGATGAATGTTGATGATATATATTGATTGTTGATGATTATTAGAAGTATATATGAGAATTGGATTGAATTGGTTAAGTGAGCAAGGCTCACGGGTGAAGGGGTGTTCCCAGCCGGTCGACCGGCCGCCGGTCTGACCACCGGCTGAGAACACTCCAGTAACATTTTTGGAATTTTGGAATTTTGGTATAGATGTGCTCTGTGCCGGTCCACCGGCCGCCGGTCCATCGACCGGCCTGGACTACATTTCTCTGTTTTCTATGATTTTTGGTTTTTGCCTTGTGTTCTGAGCCGGCCCACCGGCCGCCTCCCTCATGACCGGCCTGGAACACGGCTGTATGCTTTTCCTATAATTTCTAAAAATCATAATTTATAATAGTTCGCATGATCCGTTTATCGTATAATTTTACGTAGCGACTTATAATATTATTGTTTTGAATATATGACATTTCATTCGCTTCTATCACATGTTTTGTGACGGTTTTTGGTATGTTCCCCTTTGAGTCGGTTTTTACAAATGATACGGTTTGAGCACTGTTTTGTCTTGTGCTTTGTACTCTCATTCCCTTGGCTACCTTCCCGTTCGTAAGGCTGGAATGTCGGAACGGAGAGGTATCCTACTGCTTAAATGCATGTGTTAGTGGGCATACGACGACGTTGTTGGGAGTTGAACGCTTTGCGTTGATCGACCCGGCCGTCAAATGTTGTGTACTTGCGAGGTGGTTTTATTTGCATGTAGCGTACCGCTTGTTATGAGCCTTGAGCTCTTTTACGCCTCTTTCGTGAATTGATCTACCGAATTTGGGGTACTCGGCATTTATTATTATAAGCCCGAGTCTTGGATGCGAAACGTTTTATCGCATGTCGAATCGGAACACGTTTATTCCGAGATCCTGGCCAGGGTTAGACTAGGACCGGATATTTATTATCGTCGTGCTACCAGGAGGAAATTAGTCTACATACGCGAAAATGTAAGCATCGTGTATGAGTTCAGGGAAATGTTTATCCCGTGGATGCCTGTTAATCATACTTGCCATGTACACGATGCTAGTGCGTTTCATTTACCGTGATAGATGTCGTCTTGTGTCGTCTTTGAATGCGTGATTTCATGATATTGTTCATGGTCATTGCATGATTGGACACCGTCAATGTCTTGGTTCGTGAATGGATGATAATATGTTAGATTTATTGTGATCATCGCATGACTTGACTTGGTTTGTCTGTCGAGTCTCAATCTTATCAATCTTATACCGCTAACGGTGAGATGCAAGCCCTAGTGAGCGTATTCGATTGCCTAAGAGTGTCCTTCCCGAGTCTTTGAATAACATGATGGATTCGGATTTGTGCCTCTTATGTCCTTATCATCATTTATAGAAGTGCCTATCTATTCTTATCGTAACTCACATGGATATCTAT
>JAIUZE010028147.1:0-10235 GCA_022085475.1 Heliosperma pusillum
CTCAAAGGCATTAAGGGGTTAGTACCATAGACCACTTCAAAGGGGGAGTGGCCTGTGGCTGCTGATGGCGCTCTATTGAAAGAGAACTCTGCTTGAGCCAACTTCAAGTCCCAATCCTTGAGAGATTTGCTGACTATACACCTCAAGATTCTTCCCAAGGTCTTGTTAGTCACCTCAGTTTGTCCATCAGTTTGAGGGTGATGGGAGGTACTAAACAATAACCTAGTGTTAAGCAGTTTCCACAATGTCCTCCAGAAATGGCTCATAAACTTTGTGTCTCTGTCAGACACAATGGTCCTTGGAACTCCATGTAACCTCACCACCTCAGCAAGGTATAGCTCTGCTACACTCACAGCATCCTCAGTCTTCTTGCATGCAATGAAATGTGCCATCTTACTGAACCTATCCACAACCACCATGATAGAATCCTTCCCTCTTGCTGTCCTAGTCAATGCCATTATGAAATCCATACTAACATCCTCCCAAGGCCTACATGGGACTGGTAGGGGAGTGTAAGGTCCTGCTTGGAAAGAACTCTTGGCCTTTTGACAAACTCCACACCTTCTGAGCACTATTGGAACTTCTCCCATCATCTTAGGCCAATGGAATTGATCTTGTAGTATGTCCACAGTTTTCTGAACCCCAAAGTGTCCTCCAAGGCCACTTCCATGTACCTCCTTAATCAATAGATTCCTATAAGATCCTCTGGGAACACACAGCTTATTTCCTTTAAATAAGAATCCATTTTGCAAAGTGTAGGGTGAATCAATGGTTCTTGTTCCCTCTTTCTGTGCCAACCAATCCTCTGCAAAGTCTGGATCTTCTTGCTACATATCCTTCATGAACTCAAAACCAAGAACCCTTTGCTCCATAGTTGATAGCAGAGTGTACCTCCTAGACAATGCATCAGCCACCACATTTTGTTTGCCCTCTTTGTACTTGCTAGAAAAGGTGAATGACTGAAGGACCTCCACCCACTTAGCATGTCTGTGACTGAGCTTATGCTGGCCTCCTATGTACTTCAATGCCTCATGATCAGAGTGTAAGACAAAAGTTTTGGGCTTCAGGTAATGACTCCAATGCCTCAGAGCTCTGACAAGAGCATAGAACTCTTTATCATATGTAGAATAGTTTAGCTTGGCACCACTTAGCTTTTCACTAAAGTAGGCTACAGGTTTCTTCTCTTGGATGAGGACAGCTCCAATTCCCACTCCACTTGCATCACATTCAACCCCAAATAGGCAATCAAAGTTTGGCAATCTTAGGATAGGTGCACTGCACAAGAGCTTCTTCATGTGTTTGAAAGCCTGTAAAGCATTCTCAGTCCAAGTGAATTCTCCTTTCTTCATGCACTCAGTGAGAGGTGCTGCAATGGTGCTAAAGTCCTTAATGAATCTTCTGTAGAAGGATGCTAAGCCATGGAATCCCCTTACTCTGTAATACTCCTAGGGATAGGCCAAGACTGGACTGCCATGATCTTGTCTTGATCAACTGAAATGCCTCTACCAGATACCACATATCCTAGAAACTTGACTTCCTCAGTCATGAAGGTGCACTTCTCAAGCTTCCCAAAGAGCTTGCTCTCCTTAAGTATTTCAAACACAGCCTCAAGATGCCTCAAATGATCATCCTTGCTCTTGCTGTAGATTAGGATATCATCAAAGTATACCACCACAAATCTCCCTAGGCAAGGCCTAAGCACCTCTGTCATCAATCTCATGAAGGTACTTGGGGCATTTGACAGGCCAAAGGGCATGACAAGCCACTCATAAAGGCCATGCTTTGTTTTGAAGGCTGTCTTCCACTCATCTCCTTCTCTGATCCTCAATTGATGGTAACCTTGCCTCAAGTCAATCTTAGAAACGAACCTTGAGCCACTTAGCTCATCCAACATGTCATCAAGCCTAGGTATAGGGAACCTATACTTGACTGTGATGTTGTTGATAGCCCTGCTATCTATGCACATCCTCCAAGTCCCCTCCTTCTTAGGAACCAACAATGCAGGCACAGCACAAGGGCTTAATGACTCCCTTACAAACCCTTTACTCATCAACTCTCCAACTTGCTTTTGTAGCTCTTGTGTCGCCTTAGGATCACATCTGTAGGCTGGTCTATTAGGTAGTACAGACCCTGGCACAAGGTCTATTTGGTGTTCAATCCCTCTCAAAGGAGGTAAGCCATCAGGAAGTTCCTCTGGAAACACTTCCTTGAACTGATCAATGAGGGGCTTAACATCTGCAGGAATCACTTTAGACTCTTCTTCCTGAACTTCCTTTGATAGCAGCATTACTATAGGTTGCTCCTCACTACACTCCTTGACCATTGCTGACTCAGATAGAAATACAACTCCACTAAAATCCTCAGCCATACTTGGACTTCCATAGCTCTTCTGGTGTGGTGGCAAGGGGGCTAATGTCACCTTCCTGCTCCCATGCTTGAAAGAATCGGTATTGCTTCTTCCTTGGTGTATGGAGCTTTTATCAAACTCCCATGGCCTTCCTAATAGCAAGTGACAGGCATCCATTGGAACCACATCACACAATACTTCATCCTTGTACACACTTCCAATGGAGAAAGGGACCATGCATTGCTTATCCACCTTAACCTCTGCTCCCTTACTCAGCCATCTCAACTTATAGGGGTGAGGGTGATCTTGAGTGCTCAACTTCAGCTTATCAACCATAGTAACAGAAGCCACATTGGTACAACTACCTCCATCTATCATAAGGTTACAAACCCTCCCTTGTATGGTACATCTGCTCCTGAAAATGAGGGACCTTTGATCCTCCTCCAAAGGTATCTGTTGTGAATGCATTACTCTCCATAGGACTAAGCTGTGGCCTGTGTCAGGGAGTGCCACT
The DNA here is from genome assembly GCA_022085475.1 of Heliosperma pusillum. Taxonomy (NCBI): domain Eukaryota; kingdom Viridiplantae; phylum Streptophyta; class Magnoliopsida; order Caryophyllales; family Caryophyllaceae; genus Heliosperma; species Heliosperma pusillum. The sequence goes on from JAIUZE010028147.1 coordinate 2,862, forward strand.
TTTGCCTCCTGACTAGACTCTTCTTCCTCACTCACCACTTCTTCAACCTCAGGCTCATCCCTTTCATACTCAACTAGACCCTCTTTCTCCCAAGCCTCAACTTCCATTATGGTTAAGGTCTTCTTAGAAGGGCAATCCTTCCTGAAATGTCCATAGCCTTGACATTGGAAGCACCTAATTCTGTTCTCAGTCAATGAAGTACTTGGCTTTTGACCCATGATGCCCTTACCCTTGTCTAAGGTAGGTGGGGGGCTGTCTTAGGGGTATCCATTGATCTAAACCCACTATAAGGTCTGGTTTGAAAAGGCCTAACAGGTTTTGGTGTAGCAGGCTTAGTCTTCCCTATCTTCTCAATTCTCAGAGATAGGTTGACAACATCATCAAATGACCATAGAGGTTGCATCCTAACCTTGTTAGCAATGTTCTTATCTAGGCCCTCTAAGTACCTAGCAATCCTTTGCTCAGGTTTCTCATTTATATCACATTGTAAGGTGAGTTGTTCAAACTCCCTCAGATAAGATTCAACAGGTTTGTCTCCTTGTTTCAACTTAGATAACTTGATAAACAAATCCTGGGTGTAATCCTTAGCAACAAACTTGTCTAACAGTTTCTTTTTCAGTTTAGTCCAAGACTTGATGGGTTCCTTACCTTCCCTAGCCCTTAACCCTTTCATAGTCTCATACCAAAGGGAAGCATACCCTTTCAGTTTAAGGCTGGCTACTTTAAAAGACTTGGAATCATTGTATCCCTTGTACTCAAAGATCCTTTCTACTTCTCTAAGCCATTCTAACAAGTCATCAGGATTAAGACTACCAGAAAACTCAGGGATATCTACCTTAAGATGCTTGTCTGTGTTCCCGTGGATGGAAGCTCTGCTTCTTGTTGAGTCATCTGCGTCTGGGTACTCCTCATCATCAGGTGGCCTTCCTCTGCCTCCTCCTTGGCCTCTTCCACGTCCTCTACCTCTCCCTCCAGCAAGCAAATGGTTGCCTATAACTTGGTCCAAGGTTCTGGTTAGGGTGGTTACAATCCCAGCCAGATCCTCCATCCTTTCTTCTACTCCTGCTAGTCTCTCTTCACTCATTGGGCTATTTTTGTGTTTTTAAATGTAGTTAGGGAAAATGAACTCACTAAGACTCTCAACCAAAGCTCTGATAACCAATTTGGAGTGTAAACTACTAAGGTTCACAAGTTTTAAGTGATTTGATTAGCTTGACTCAAACTGAAAACAATATCAAGTAACAAGGGATGTTGTTTTATAGATTGTGAGTTGTTTAACTGAAAGATTCAAGGGATATGACTTGGATACAGTCCTCTACAGCAAAGCACAAGAGAAAAAGGATTCAAGACTGGTTTTAGAGACAGTTTCAAGTGTTACAGCAAAGCACAAACACTCTAAACTAACCTCAACAGCAAGTAAGTTAAACCACAGCAAAGCACAGGTATAACTTGACTCACAATACAAGGCACTGATCAAACACCTTGGAGATGTATCAGGCTTGTTTCAAACTACAGCTCTTAGCACAATTTTGATAACATTGAGTGATTTCTCAAAGTTTAATTCATTCATTCATAAAAGTCTGCTTACAACAACATACAAGACCTCCTTATATAGAGGGACTGATATCTTGTGAACCCTTGGATGTATGTATCATCCAAGGGCCAGCTTAGGATCTAAACTACTTCTACTGACATTAATTAAGGGCCTCACAAGAGGACGAGCTTAACAACTATAAAGAACAGACACAAAACACAAAAGAAAACAGACTGAACAAAAGCAAATAAAGTAGTTTTTGGAGTTTTCCTGAAATGGAAATCTGTTGTTCTTGTTGTCTTGTGCTTTGCTCTGTGTGTTTTGTTGCTCCTTGGAACTCTCCACTCTTATGAGGACATAGATAAACCTGCCTTAGATGAAGACAAGTTGACTTAAGCAAAAGAAAACATCATCTGAGCATGTACTACCTCTGCTATGCTGTTTACTGGACTCTAGCTTTGGGGTGTCTGTTTCATGGGTTTTTACTAGACTTCAAAATGGTTTGTCCTGGGCAACCTTGTAGCTTAGAGGGTTGTCTTGATGGTAGGCCATAGTGGGGGTGGTTGGGATGCCCTGGTGTACCTCCTAGATGCAGGGTTTGTTAACTGGTCTGTCTGGGCCTGAATGGCTCTGTTTCTGTTTTGTGTGGGTAATGTGGGTTGTGTTGGGGATGGGCATGGGTTGTTGAACCCTGAACTGTCTTCTTCATTGGGGTGGCTTGGCTTGGGTTGCTCTTGACTTGTCATAGCTTGTTGTTTAGACCTTGTAATTCGAGCTTCCATCTGAGGGGTCAAGCTTGTCTTGTATGTGGCTTGATCATCAAGGCCCCTTGGGTGAGCTCCTGCTGCAGTAACCCTTCACCGTTACCTTTAAGCGTCTTTACTAATCGTCAAGCTCCTCTTCAATAAGGTAATAGTCTTTGTCGGGATCTTGGAGGTCACCACCTACATAAAGATCATAAAAGATGAATGAAATTCATCTTGAGAAAGACAGGAAATTTGAAAAGCGAGAAAGACGATGATTTTAATATCAATACGGATAGAGGAAGGTAAGGGGAGAAGAATGAGACGAACTTACGTAAATTCCAACAAGAAACGAATGAGCTAGGCGAATTCTAAGATCGAAATCAAAGAGGGAAAGTTTTGGGGATTTCTTAAGGAGGAAGAAAGGTGAATGTGTTGTGTGAATGAATATTAGGTTAAGGGAGTACTGTGAGTTGTGTAGGAGAAAAGTCAACAAAAGTCAAAGACAGCTCAAAAGTCAAGAAAAGTCAAACTCGTCTTAAGACGGGATTTTCATGGAATCTCGCGGAAATTCCAAATACGAACTCGGAAATTCTAAATTCGACTCGGAACATAAAATTCTAATTTAAAACTTAAATTTACTGAAAAGATTTCGTAAAATATTTCTACTAGAAAAATAGGGTACATTTCCGGGTGTTACATGTATACGGATATATTCCAACAGATTAGCCCAAATCTTCTTCGCCTTGATCGCTCTCCATGCCATGACCAAGCCTCCAAAGGCTCTTGCCTCGACGAGAGCCTTCTCCTCCTTCGTCGGCCTCTCATAGGCCTCCATCATCGTCGTATAGCCGAAGAAGGACCTCATGTTCCCCCAGTATCCTTAATTCAAGTCAAAGAGTCATCATTAATAAATGAGAAATGAAAATGTAAACGGGTACAAAGAATGTTAAACAGTAACTTACCATACTCCGCGTCGTCCGATAAGACAGATGGCTCTCCGCCGCCCAAATGAGATGTCTACCATCCCATTTCTCAGCCAACTCAGGAGCACCCAACAGTTGACGTCCTCCTCGCCCTATATTGGCCCTCATAGGGACCTCCTCGGCCTCCCCGACCTCCTCGAACACTCTAGTTGGCGTCTCCTCTCCCACAGGGGAAGAAGAATGCTCAAGGTCTATGTCCATAGGGGTTTCCCACGACGTAGAAGGAATATCACCTGCAAAACCGAAGTCATTTCAAGACATTTCAAGCGTTTTCAAGCTCTAAAAGGGAATTTTCCGGTCATCTTTGGCCATTTCTTACAAAACCCGACTACACATGTAAGGGTGGGGTCAAGTCAAGTCTAGTTTAAAGCCTAGTCACGGGTGTGAGTCGAAATTTCGGCAACATTTCGCTATAATAACGGTTATGTCCTAGAAAAGCGTCCTGCAGAAGACGTTGCAAATCAAAAATCCGACACCACAACATGTTTACCCATTACACAAGGGTTCCAAAACACCAAATTTCATCCAAAATGGACACTCCTAATGGAGTTTTCGAGACAATTTTCGGGTCAGCAGAGTGACCGTCTCATTTGTTCGAAATTTGACGAAAACGCAAAAGGAATAGATGGTTATGTTCATAACAAGGCCAATTGTTCATTTATACTATCAATTTCTATCATACAAGTCAAATTGAGGCATGTTGGAGTAGGTGTCCTCCACAATAGTGCGCCACATAATAAATCTTATTAAGGAATATAATTGGGATATTTATTGACTAAATATATATGATTAGTCAGTTGATTAACGTAAATCAATAACGGTTGGTTGACTAGAGTTTGACGTTATTGTCGTATGACGGTGGTGATCAACTGATCCCTTTCGGTCACACCTATAGGATGAAATCCAAATAGAAGCTAATTATTTGTATATGATACAGTTGATTAGTCCATTACATATATTTGATATGTACGAGAATTAATTGTTAGAAATTGAGTTAAGAACTCAAATTCGATTAAGTTTATTTTTCAATTATGCGATAATTGACTAATAAATTTATATCTTATTTTAATATGATTAAATAAGATTTAACTTAGTAATTAATCGTTAACTTACTAAATTAGTTGAGGTTTTGAGATAGAGGTAATTAGTTAATTATATTTACAAGGAGTTGTAAAATAAATTAACTAAGCATTGTGGGACCCATTTGTGGGAAATATCGGTATATTTCAACATGAAACTTTAGGATTATAACGAAATTATAATATATGAAATACGAGTCATAAATGAATTGCATAATATAAAATTATAGGAATTTAGAATTAACCTTTGGTCCTAGCAAATTTGGCCTATGAACAATATCGAAATCGATATTCTCCTAATTGTTGCACCCAAGATGCTCTGAGATATGCCTTTTCTTGTGCTAGAAAGAATACAAAATTACTGATGATTTTTGTGTCAAGAACTGAATGATGAATTGTGAAGAGAAGAAGAGTTTATATAGACCTCTCCTCCTCTCTCCTTTTACACGTCCAAATAGAAGTCTAGTAGAGGGAGGAGTCTTCCCTCTTTTTCTTCTACTTGTATTAGGAATTGGAGTCAAGATAGGATTCTTCCTTCTTTTATTTATTTAATGTATAATATGTGAATGTAATATTATAATATATACGTCAATTATAAACATCGTATATTTATAATTTGCTAATTAAATATAACAGTTTATATTTAATTACGAATGAACATTTAATTCGTTTAAGCTTACATTATTTAATCGTATTAAATAATTATTATATACATTAATTAGATATAACAGTTTATATTCAATTACGAATTAACATTTAATTCGTCTCAGCTAGTATTATTTAATCGTATCATCATTACATTGACTAACCTTTTAGTCATATACATCGACTAACCTTTTAGTCATATAAGGCATCAATATGATTATATTTTCATATAATCATATCTCTCAAACATATCCTTTAGGTGTGACTTTTAGGGACCAGTTGATCACCGCCATTTAAAATGACAATAACGTCAAACTTCTAGCAAGCCAACCGTTATCGATAAACGTTAATCAACTGATAAGAATACTAAGTATACCCTGTGAACCTGTAAGAGATTTATACACGTTATCACACTAACTGTGGAGGACACTAGCTCCAACAATCTCCCACTTGTCCTTATAAGTGTATGTGCGATAACCGATTCTCATATCCAAAATTTCTCCCACTCAATGTAAAACAATTTGCAAAGTCCGTATTCACAAAGGTCGTATTTTACAAGTGATCAGTATCAAGAGTGGTTTCCCGACTAGAGAGTAACTTAACTTATAAACGAATCATTATTCGAGCATGGCCATGCATTTCGGTTACAACTCCTCGAGTGGCCCTGAGAAATAACAAAACCTGATAAAGGTTGGATATTTTCTTCAACTCAAATCCTGCAGATACAAGCACAGTATGAAATGACCCAGTAAAAATCTGCTTAGCCTCCTGTTACGGTCGACCATGAGAAAGAAACTAAAGTCACCCAAAAACTGCCTTAATCTCAAGAGACAGTCGATACTCAAAAGAATCGACTCTAGGAACATTATGGACGTCCAATCCACGACCTGGCACTGGATGTTTTTACACATTTAGGACTCCATAACATGTCACGATGTCCTACGAGGTATCTTTATAACTCGTATCTGAAAGTCCATAGACCTTAATTAGACTCCTCTAATTAGTTGCTAAATTACTTGTTAATTTAGTATTTAATGATCTATGTAACATGCATGCAAATATAAAGACATTTATATAAGAGAAGAAATTTCCTCACATTGATATGGAAAATATAAGGGCACAACAAGAACTCCTTCTTGTTTTTCTTGAGCTATAATTATGGATGAATACAAATAATCTCCAAAGTAGAAGATCTCCTCTAAGTTGCACCAAGATGAACCCAAATAATCTACTCTTATTATTAACTAGATAATAAGATAGATATTATACTACTAATATTATGACTATATTACTACACTAGTAATACTTAGTAAATATTAGTGTTTGAGAGTTTTAGTAAGAAGATGAGGTTTTTGAGAGAAGTAAGAAAACAAGCACAAAATGAAGTAAGTATAAAATGAACACAAATGCTCATTATATAGGCCAAGAGGCCGGATTACTTTGTCCACAAATGGACTATTATTTTGTTTAATTTGTTCACATGCATTACAGTGGAGTGTTGTAGAAAAGATGATGATTGTTTCTACTTGTTATGTCACTTTCATTTAGTAACTAAAGAGTAACAACAAGAACAAAAATCATCACCTTTGTAACTATACCATAACCGGCCAACATGGCCTTAGTTTGGTCCATTTTGATTTTTGATATTTGTCTCACAAATACTTATTGATCATATGGGTAATTATCTTGTATAATTAAGTGTTAATTTGATCATATAACAATTATATGACTCAATTAAATAAATAATATGTACTTAACATTTTAAGTAATATTTTACCATTATATCATTATATAATGGGTCCCACAATGCTTAGTTAATTTATTTTACAACTCCTTGTAAATATAATTAACTAATTACCTTTATCTCAAAACCTCAACTAATTTAGTAATTTAACGATTAATTACTAAGTTAAATCTTATTTAATCGTATTAAAATAAGATATAAATTATTAGTCAATTATCGCATAATTGAAAAATAAACTTAATCGAATTTGAGTTCTTAACTCAATTTCTAACAATTAACTCTCGTACATATCGAATATATGTAATGTACTAATTAACTGTATCGTATACAAATAATGAGTTACTATTTGGATTTCATCCTTTAGGTGTGACCGAAAGGGATCAGTTGATCACCGCCGTCAAACGACAATAACGTCAAACTCTAGTCAGCCAACCGTTATTGATTTACGTTAATTAACTGACTAATCATATATATAGTCAATAAATATCCAATTATATTCCTTAATAAGATGTATTATGTGGCGCACTATTGCATGGAGGACACCTACCATCAATCTCCCACTTTGTCTGACACACCGTGTGGCGTCCGCTTATCTTGTCTCTTTATCACATCTCCCACTCAACGCCCAAGGTGTCTCAGGTCG
>JAIUZE010028149.1:0-12501 GCA_022085475.1 Heliosperma pusillum
GACTTAAAAGTCAAGAAAAGTTTAGGACGACTTAAAAGTCAAGAAAAGTCAATGACGACTTTTAAAAAGTCAAGAAAAGTCAAAGACGACGTAAAAGTCAAGAAAAGCCAAAGACGACTAAAAACGGTCTTTTCATGAAATCTCTCAAAAATTCCAAATACGAACGCGGAATTTCAAAATAAGACTCGGAACAAAAATTTCTATTTTAAAAACTTAAGTTCTACTGAAAAGTGTTAGTAAATATTTTTACTAGAAAAATTGGGTACTTTCGGGTTGTTACACAACCAAACGCAACATCCCCAAAATAAAAGCAAAAGAAATCCATTTTCCCCAAAAGAGGGTACACAAACCATCTTTAGACTTCTTTGAAAAGTTAAACTAGAAATATAATATGGAAATTTGAAGGTTTCATCAAAGATAAAATAAAATAACAGGACATTACACGTACATAGAGCGACTCGCACATTTCACACACAATTCAGGGTAACGAAATAAATACAGAACACGCAAAACGAAACAAATCGAACTCTTAGGGATAGGAAGAATCACGATGAAGTCGGCAGGAAGATCTACAAGAATTCGACATCACTAACTCTACTAATAAACCAAATCCTCAAGAGAATGCAATTTACCCAATTTGCAACTCATCATTTTCAATCATCATAAATCCTACAAAAATATTCCATAATCACGAGATTTCAAGCCAATAACCTAATTATTCAGGTCCATTTAGTATCTACTGAAGTCCATCGGCACAGTAGACTCCACAACTAACAATCCACATGTAAGATTCATTACGTACTCTAATCTTCTTAGTTTCATCAAAACTCTTACTAGAAACCACCAACAAAATATTTATCTAGGGAAACATGATCGCTAACAACCACAAGGTAAAAGGAGACTTACCATGAAAATCCCTTGATTCAATTTACTTCAAACTCATTATCCTAAATTTACAATGAACTTTATCGTCCTCGAAAGTCAAAATACAATCAAAGCAACAAACATATTTATTTAAGATCCAACTAGCCTCATCCAAGGTCTCATGACAAGGGAAAGTCCACAATCCGTTATCGATTATAATGATTCTTTAATACGCCATAACATCCTTAATTCGATCATTACTACGCTCGAAGCCTCAAATATAAATAGTCACATTAGCAAACTATGGTGGTTACTAATCCTCAAGATAAATGGGTTCACCATTCTATCTCTATAATCCATAACAACTGAGCACTCACTATCAAAAGCTTGCAACGAACATTTCTCAATCTCAAACTATGATTCCTTAAGAATAAAAGAGAATTACTAATTCCAAACCACAAATGACCAATCACTTGGCAATCAGACAACCATTCAAATCATCTAGTTCATCTAAAACTCAAAATGAATCGATTTTCATTTATGACAAATACTCCTCAAACTTTGGTTATCGGCTTAATTACCCTAAAGCAGAGTCTCTTTTAGAATCCACCAATTAGAGACATATAATTCCCAAATTATATCCTAAGCAACCGTTATAAAACCCAACAACAACGAACTATCATCACGCTCAACTCGATTCCCAAAATAGCACTACAATACCAAACTCCAAATCTTAAACCACTAAGAGAGGATATATTATCACTATTTGGATTCATCCTAGAGCTTAAGTCCTATTTCCCATGATGAAATACAATATGAAATTTGCTCAATTCAAGGACACATATTCTAGCTAAAGAATCCAAAATTACATCACGCTTATTCTCTGAGCCTTACAAACGGAATATCCAATCCACTAGAGAAAAGATGAAGGAGCAACGAGATAGAAAACGATAAGGAATCTCAAGGAGAACACGGGAATAATTAAGGCACGAGATTACAAGAGAGGAGCGCTGAAAATAACGAGGTCAAGAAAGAGACAACGCAGATAGTAGAGTTATGAAGATATCTGAGTAAGAAAGAAGATACGAGCATGCGATTTCTTAAAGATCAATCTTGACAAAAACATTCAAGAATGGAAATGAAAAGGGACAATGGCACGAGTAAAGGTTTAAGGTTTAATCCACAAAATTTCTCGATTCAAACTTAGGGTGATAGCAAAGCAAATCATCCCAATAACAAAGGTGTCTTACAAGGGGCCCTCGTACCACAAATCATCAAGGGAAGGTACACCTAGATTTAACAAATCGATTACAACCCAATTCATCTATCCGTTCACAAAACACGGATTCCCAATTGCGGAATTTCAACTCACGCATAATAACATTCTCTCAACTCCAAAATTTGACACATCCTCAAAGGTTTCAAAACCGAAGGTCTAACAAGGAATTCTTCATACAAATCTCTTTTCAACTCCTATGGCCAACAAGGTAAAACACCATATAAAACGTCATCATCAACATCCTAAGGCATCACCGTCATAGCTCATCTAATCAGATTCCACTTATGCCATAATCCTTAAGTAACATGATTTAATCTATCATGATGACTTACTACCTCAACCAAGTCTCCGATACCATGATATAAGATCATAATTGTAAATCCAATGATTATAGCCAAGTATTTTTCCACCAAGCATATATCCAAAGGTACACACTAGAAAATCACAAGAAGTCACTTAGTCTCATGGACATTTCACAACTCAAGGTATCATCCAAATATTCTCACTTAGAACAACTAGCTCCAATTTAGATATGATCCTTAAGACACTTTAATATTACTAAACTCCTAAGTTCAAAAGATTAAATTCCTAATGGGTTAAGAAGTCCTAGCTAACTCATTCAACTTTACACCATCAAATACCACGAATTATTCACACATGAGTCATGGCAAGCATCAAGTATTAAAATCATCAAACTTATCTTACCACCCTTCTTCAGAGATACAACCAATCATCAATATAGACTGAACTTAGATCTACACCATTTACCTCAAATTCCAAATTCATTCTAACCAACACTAACATTCCACAAAGTCCAAAATTCTTCCGACCAAGTATAATATACCACAACCAAAAGGGTATGGTATCCACAAAAACGTTACAAGAGGAAGGTAAGGATACCAATGGTAAGATGGAGGAAACTATCCATAGAAATTTCCAAGAGGCAAACAAGTTGGAAGAGAAAGAAGCACTTAGATAGAAGGAAGAGAGCATGATACATTAAAGACGAGAGAAATCATCGATGAGCAAGAAATATACTTCAATTAGGCTTGTCAATCTTCAATCTTCGGTAGCGGATACCTCTTCTAGGTAACGCATGATCCTCCTCAAGACGGTAGATACAACAAACATAACATCACTCAACACAATCAACAAACAAGTTAGAACCTAACAAACATCAAATACACCAAAGACTACCACCTTAGGTCCTTAAGTCTACCCATCTCTCATTTATTATTTCAAGGTCAAGTAATTTAAGTTTAGGGTTCACGTGTGTGCGTCGGGAGCGATAAAGCTCTGATACCAACTGTGACAACCCTCGCGAATGCGGAAATAAAACATAACAAGCATGTGATTTATAAAGCGGAAAATACGGTATTTTAAAAAACGTTTATACATGCAAGATAGAAATACGAGGAATGTCAGTAATTACAAACCAAATATAAAATACTACAAGAGACGAAGTCTCTCAAAATGTTATCCAACAACAAAGTTATTAGCAACTAGCTAAAATCGTCTAGAGGTGTTTCAATCCAGGGACCACGCCCGCTAGCTCACACCCGAACCCAAAATACCACAAGCAAAAAGCCAACCAATCAAGCAATCTGTTCATCCATGAAAAACATGAACGCCACAGTAAGTGGGGAGTAACTCCGGGTTCTCCCAGCCATATCACATTAAACGTACATAAAAGGAAATACAAAAGTAGAAGCATGCATATATAGATATACATGTGAAATACGATAAGGATAGATAGGCAATTCAATATATAATGATTAGAGCATAAGAGTACAAGTCCGAATCCATCATGTATACAAAGACTCGGGGAAGACACTCTTAGGCAACCGAATACGCTCACTAGGGCTGCATCTCACCGTTAGCGGTATAAGTTTGATAAGATTGAGACTCGACAGACAAACCATGCCAAGTCATGGTATGATCATGAATAATCAATCATGTAATCATCCATCCAAACACAACAATACATTGACGACCTCTCTCACGGTAAATGAAACGCACTAGCACCGTGTACATGGCAAGTATGATTAAAAGGCATCCACGAGATAAACATTTCCCTGAACGCATACACGATCACATTTCGTATATGTGGACTAATTTCCTCCGGTAGGACGACGATAATAATACGGTCCTAGTCTAAACCTGGCCAGACTCTCGGAATAACGTGTTCCGATTCAACATGCGATAAACGTTTCGCATTTAAGACTCGGTCAATCATAGACGCCGAGTACCCCCAAATTCGGTGGACATTCACGAAAGAGGCGGAAAAGAGCACAAGCCTCATAACAAGCGGTACGCTACATGCAAATAACACCACCTCGCAAGTACACAACATTTGACGGCCAGGTCGATCAACGCAAAGCGTTCACCTCCCAACAACGTCGTCGTATGCCCACTAACACATGCAATTAAGCAGTAGGATACATCCCCGTTCCGACATTCCAGCCTTACGAACGTGGAGGTAGCCAAGGGAATGAGAGTACAAAGCACATAACAAAATAGTACTCAAACCGTAACATTTGTAAAAACCGACTCAAAGTGGGACATACCAAAAACCGTCACAAAACATGAGAATAGGGAATTATATAAATTTAACTATGATAAAAATGAATCAATACATGATACATAAGCATTAGAACAAGTTTATGAAGCACCATAAATAAGAAACATAGATCCCCTCTCCAAAACAACGTTGTTTGGAAACCAACTAAAACAAGGGTCCACTTCAAACGGTCATAACTAGATTTATAGACATGCAAATGCAAAAATTCTAAATGGAGGTGATAGCTTATCCTCTTAAGTTTCCAACGGGATGTCACAAGCCCTAAACAAGCAAGTAACGAAGGAGATATGATCATTTTACGAAAAGGGGTCAGTGCAGGAAAACTGCAGTCGGCAGCAAGTAACGCTGCCAGCGTCCTGGTGTGGCAGGCACGGATCACACAAATTTCACAATTTCACAAAGGCGTAATACAATTATCATATATCATCACAAATCATCAATTCTCATATCAATTATCAACCAACAACAACCATCATCAACAATACAATTCCTAAGATTACTAACCATATTCTAAATATGATTTCTAACATAGAAAACACATGAAAACACGTAAATGATATCGAGTAACCCTTCACCGTTACCTTTACGTGTCTTCAAACGATTTCTAAGTCTTCCTAGTCTCCACCTACAATTAGATAATAAAAGATGAATATAATTCACCTTTGAGAAAGACGGATAAATTGAAAAGCGAGAAAGACGGTAATTTTATTACCAATACGGATAGAGGAAGATGAGAGGGAACGAATAAGACGAACCTTAGTGAATTTGAGCAAGAAATGAAGGAGTAGCGACGAATCTAAGCTTGATAAAAATGGAGTTTAGGTTTTGGTGGTTTGATGAGGAAGAAAGAGTAAGTGGAAATGAAGGAAGGAGTTAGGGTTTGAGGGAGTATGAGTGGAGTAAGTGGAAAATGTCAAGAAAAGTCAAAGACGTCTTAAGACGTGATTCACTTGAAATCTCGCGTAAAATCCAAATACGAACTCGGAAATTCTAAATTCGACTCGGGAAATTTAATTCTAAACTAAAACCAAATTTCGCTGAAAAGTATCCGTATAATATTTTTACTATAAAAATAGGGTACATTTGCGGGTGTTACACTTGGAGTAAGTGTCCTCCACAAAAGTGCATTTATATGATGAAACTCATTTGGAATATACGTGGCATGATTAGTATATTTTGATAATCCACGTCAGTTGATTAACGTAAATTGGTAACGCTCAGCTGACTAGAGTTTGACGTTATTGTCGTATGGCGGCGGTGATCAACTGATCCCTTTAGGTCAAACCTATAGGATGAGACCCAAATAGAAAACTAATTATTTGTATACGATACAGTTTAATTAGTCATTTACATATATATTTGATATATGTTTGGTTACGAGAGTTATTTATTGAAAATTGAGTTAGAAACTCATTTCACTTTAGTTTATTAGTCAATTATACGATAACTGACTGAATAAATTTTACATCTTATTTTTAATACGATTAAATAAGATTTAATTTAGTGATTATTCGTTAATTATTAAATTAGTTGAGGTTGTGCATATTTTTGAGGTAGAGGTAATTCGTTAATTACATTTACAAGGAGTTGTAAAATAAATTAACTAGACTTTGTGGGACCCATTATATATTGATATAATGGTAAAATATCACTTAAAAGTTAAGTATATATTACTTATTAAATTGATTCATATAATTCTTATATGATCAAATTAACACTTAATTATACAAGATAATTAAGCATATGATTAATAAGTATTTGTAAGACAAATATCAAAATAAAAAATGGTCCATTATGGACTCTAGTATACCGGTTTATTTTGAGTAGAGAAAATCATTAGTGATTTTACTCTACCAATTCCACACTCCACCATTTAATAATGATATGTTATGACACATGATCATTATCAATTTCTAACCCACACTCAAGCTATTTGCATGTGAATAAAATAAGAAGAAAAATCACCCTTTTGGGGCTTGGTAGGTGCCGGCCATATGCTACTATAAGAGCATCATGGTTGCTCATTTTTCTTTTCTAATTCATTCACTTGTTTCCATATCTTCTCTATACACAACATCTCACTAAACTCTCTAAAACTAATATTCCTATTACTAGAGTAGTAATAAAAGTTATATTAGTTTCTTCTTATCTCTATATTTTTGTAGTATAAATTTATAGTGATAGTTTGGGTTTAGTCTTGGGTGCAACAAGAAGGAGACCTTCAACTTTGGAGGTTGTTTTATGGAGGATCATCCACTAATTCCATGCTCAAGAACAATAAGAAAAGAGTTTCTTATTGTGCCCATTTTGCCGAAAATTCCAATGTAAGGAATTTTCATCTTATCTTTATATTTATGCTTTTATATTTGCATGCATGATAACTAGATCCTAAATCATTAACTTAATGTAATTTAATGAACTAATTAGATGAGTCTAATTAGAGGTCTATGACTTTCATAAAATAGACAATTGACAAATATATAATCTATGTTTTTGTACAAATTAAGAGTTAGTGAAATCATAAGATTATAGTGAAATGAAATGCACAGCAAAATCTATTCATTCCCTTACTACTAAAACAGTAAGGAAATCTCAAACTTTTCACGTCTAAAAGTATTTAGTTATAATTGGGGCTCTTTCTATGTTTGCTAAATTAGGTAAATAATTGGCCACAATCTGATGCCCAATAAGATTGTATTATTTTAGTACATTATTGTGGAGCCTATCTTATATTATACGGAGTAATTACAGTTGTTAAAGAACAGTTTCATCTTTGAATTCTCTCATTCTAGATTGTAAATTTGTATTGTCGGAACTTACCTGTCTGTCTTTGAGGTGAAAATTTTTAAAAATTGACCGTAAAAGAGAATTGTAGTAATACAATTTATAGCTTGGCAATAAAAATATTTAAATTCATCATAAAGAAATATCTCCCATTTTTTTAGAACTAAATGGTAGTATAGATGAGAAAATAACCGTCAAAGCATCTTGAAAAATTAAATGAGAAGATAATTTTGGGATAAGGGAGTAACTATATTAACTAGGACGGGAGTAATGGAAGATATGGTTTTACTCAAGATTGTTCTATATTCATAAGTATGAAAATTTAAGGTGTTGATTTTTATGGTACACAACTGGATTTATCCTCTCAGGTAGGACCAACATATCTCATCCTTTCGAATGAGGGAGGTAAGTTGAAGCCATCGACTATCAAACCACCTCGAAAGAGTTGGACAAGAATGTCCAATACAAGCCATGAAGTCGACAACTTTGTTGGCCTCACGAGAGTAATGATTAATTATCACTTCCTCGAAAAAATGAAGGTCAATCCTCACATCTTTGATAATACTTGAAATTTCCCACGGAATTTGTCAAAAACTACGGATCGAGTTAATAACATATAAATTATCACCTTCAACAATTAGCTTTGAAATTCCTTACGATTTAGCTGCTAAAATGTCTTCTTTAATGCGAGAGCTTCTACGACAAGGATGCTATTAGATCCACAATTCTTTGCTCCTAACAAAACAATTTTACCATTATGTTCTCTTATACAATAACCAAAAGCTGCTTTATTCTCATCTTGTTTCGATCCGTCAAAATTTAGGTTTAAAAAATCACTTTTAGGTTTCTCCCACCAAATTTCTTCTTTGCTAATAGTATTTCTAATGGACTCGTCTTTATCCGGATTATTGATATCCTTATGTCTAGTCTCCTTTCAGGTCTTAATGCTATTATTACATAAAGTAATAAGTTTGCTGAAATTGAAAGGAACATCAGTAAGTCTCACTTGCGACAGGGTGACCCGTCGCAAGTTTAAGACGGGTCAAGCTTCCCTCACATAGAACAAGTTGGGAGGCAAGTGGGAGACAAATGGATCACCCAACTTGCCCCACCACTTGCTCTTTGTTAGAGGAGCTTGACCCGTCTTAAACTTGCGACGGGTCACCCCGTCACAAATGTTGACCCGTCACAAATGAGAATTTGTGAATGAACATTTTTAAAAATAATGTCATGGAACCACGCATTCCACCTTACAAAAACAATCTTAATAAAATCATCTTTTGTAATTAAGTTTTTGAGATAATTGAGTTTCATATAAAAACTTTGACCTGAAATATTATCATAAATTGCCAAATAGTTGTTAAAGCTAAAAACGTTCATGTATTTAATAACTGAACCAATCAAGGGACATTGGAAAATTAAATGATCCATGTTTTCAAAAGGATGGTTGCACAAAATACAATGAGGCGGAACATTAATATGACTTTTAAAAAGTCTACTTTTCGTAGGAAGGCCGTCATCATAAGCTTTCCAAAGAAAAAATTTCAACTTTGGAGGAATATTTAATTTCCATACCCAGTTAAAATCACATTTGTTAAGAGTTTGATCAAACAAACCTTTTGCT
Source organism: Heliosperma pusillum (assembly GCA_022085475.1). NCBI lineage: Eukaryota > Viridiplantae > Streptophyta > Magnoliopsida > Caryophyllales > Caryophyllaceae > Heliosperma > Heliosperma pusillum. The sequence goes on from JAIUZE010028149.1 coordinate 9,133, forward strand.
AACCATGTTACTGTTTTGGTAGAGAAAGTTCCATCTACAAACAATCCCAAAGGAAGGTATCTGGAATGTGATTATGTTGTAGTGGAATATTAGTTATTTGATTAACAGTATCGTTATCCACTAATTTGGCTAATTTAGAAATATTCCATTGTTTATCAAGGGTTATGAAATCTTTAACCAAAGATTAAGATCACGGGTACTATCAGCATCAATGTTGCTGCAGAGAGGATATGAAAAAACTCAATTATCAGACAAAAAATTAATGTTTCTATAATTACCTACCTGCCATCTCAACCCTTTTCTAAATAGAGTTCGGAGACTCATAAGTTTACGCCATTGCCAAGACGAGACTGAATTAGGCTTGTGTGAAAGAGCGAACAATTTCTCAAGTACTTTTTAGTTATAACTTTGACCCATAATATTTCCTTATCCATAAGGATTTTCCATAAAAGTTTCATTTGAAGAGCTTTATTAGCCGTTTCGGAATATTTAATTTCTAACCCACTAACCGACTTTGGTAAAAAAAACTTTATTCCAACCAATTAAATTAGGGGAACGCTGGGCAGGATTCTTATTTCAAAGAAAGTCTCTATTAAGTTTATCTAATCTTTTTTGGATCGATTACGAAAGAAGAAAGCTTTGCATTTGAAAATTTAACTTCGCGACTAAATTAGCATTGACAAGAACTAGCCTATCTGCTTGTGATAATGAATTTGCTTTCCATTTCGATAACTGAGTGGAAGAAGATTGAATAATATTTTCGAAAGTGTTCTTAGTCACTCTACTGTCAATTATTGGACTTCCTAAGTACTTACCTAAATGAGCTTCCTCGTTCATTCGAATAATGGATTTAAATATTGTCGAAAAGAGCGATCAATATTTCTAGTGTACTAAAAAGTGGATTTGTCAAAATTAACAAATTGTCCTGATATTGTGCAAAATTTATCTAAAATAGACTTAATGGTTCTACAACTCTGGTTAGAGGCTTTAGCGAAAATAATAGTGTTATCCGCAAAAGTAAGAAATAGAATTTTCTCCACCCCAGATCCAATTCTAATACCAATATTACTAGAACTAAGGTAGAGATCTTGTTTAAATCTCGACGCACATAATAAATATATACGGCAAAAGCGGATCTCCTTGTCGAATACCTCCAGTGGGTCTAAAAACGTCTCATGTTGTTCCATTTACTAACATCGAGAAAGAAACAGTTTAAATACATTCCATGACCCATGAAATCTACTTAGCATTAAAACCCATTTGCATAAAAGTTTCCTGAATAAAGCTCACTTCAAGTCTATCGTATGCTTTCTCTATATCAAGTTTAATTGCAATAATCCAACCTCCTTTGCCTTTTTTTAAGCTTAAACGAGTTAAAAATCTCGTGTGCTAAAAGGATATTATCTTGAATAAAAAAATTTGGTGTAAAAGCACCTTGTAACGGGTGTATAATCTTATGTAAGACACCACGGAGACGATTACCCAAGATTTTTTAAATTATTTTATAAATTGTTAAACAAAGACTAATAGGGCGAAAATGGTTTGTTGTTTGAGAATTATCAATTTTAGGAATCAATGCTATGAAAGTATGGTTTATTTTGTAACACCCGGAAATGTACCCTATTTTTCTAGTAGAAATATTTTACGAAATCTTTTCAGCAAATTTAAGTTTTAATTTAGAATTTTATGTTCCGAGTCGAATTTAGAATTTCCGAGTTAGTATTTGGAATTTCCGCGATATTCCATGAGAATCCCGTCTTAAGGCGAGTTTGACTTTTCTTGACTTTTAAGTCGTCTTTGACTTTTCTTGACTTTTAAGTCGTCTTTGATTTTTCTTGAATTTTAAGTCGTCTTTGACTTTTCTTGAATTTTAAGTCGTCTTTGACTTTTCTTGACTTTTGAGCCGCCTATGACTTTCATTGACTTTTCCGACTCACCCTTTACTTATACTCCCTTCTAACCTTAACCTAATTCATTTCAACACAAACCAAAACTTTTCTTCCTCCTTAAGAAATCAAACCCTTGCCTCCATAGCATTTTTCGATCTTTGAATCATCCTAGCTCTTTCGTTCCTTGATAGAATTCACGTAAGTTCGTCTCATTCTTCTCCTATTACCTTCCTCTATCCGTTTTGATATTAAAATCATCGTCTTTCTCGCTTTTTAAATTATCCGTCTTTCTCAAGGTGAAATATATTCATCTTTTATTACCTAATTGTAGGTGGAGACTACTAGGAAAGCTTAGTAATCGATTAAAGACGCGTAAAGGTAACGGTGAAGGGTTACTCGATATCATTTACGTGTTTTGCATGCTTTATATGTTAGAAATCGTATTTAGAATACGATTAGACGCTTAGGAATCATGTTATGATTTATGATTGTTGTTGTTTGATGATTGTTGATGATGAATATTGATTGTTGATAGTTATTAGAGAGGAATTATGAGAATTGGAAATGATAGGATTGAATTTTGTTGAAGGCTCTCGGGTGAATTGGTAACAGAGTGTTTCACGGTCGTGAGATGTCATTTCACGGTCGTGAAACCTCATTTCACGGTCGTGAAATACAAGTCACGGTCGTGACTTGTGCAGTTTCACTGCACTGACCCTTTTTGGTAGAATGATCATAACTCCTTCGTTACTTGCTTGTTTTGGGCTTGTGACCATTCGTTGGAACCGTAAGAGGATAAGCTATCACCTCAATTTGACATTTCTGTATTTTCATGTCTAGAACTCTAGTTATGACAGTTTGAAGTGAACCCTTGTTTTAGTTAGTTTCCAAACTTATTGTTTTGGAGAGGTATCTATGATTCTTGTTTATTATGCTTTTTAAACTTGGTCTAATGCTTATGTATCATGTATTGATTCATGTTTTGGATATATGATATTCTCATTCGCTTGTATCACATGTTTTGTGACGGTTTTTGGTATGTTCCCACTTTGAGTCAGTTTTTACAAATGTGACGGTTTGAACACTATTTTGTCTTGTGCTTTGTACTCTCATTCCCTTGACTACCTTCCCGTTCGTAAGGCTGGAATGTCGGAACGGAGAGGTATCCTACTGCTTAATTGCATGTGTAGTGGGCATATGACGACGTTGTTGGGAGTTGAACGCTATGCGTTGTTCGACCCGGCCGTCAAATGTTGTATACTTGCGAGGTGGTGTTATTTGCATGTAGCGTACCGCTTGTTATGAGGCTTGAGCTGTTTTTCCGCCTTTTTCGTGAATTGATCTCCCGAATTTGAGGTACTCGGCGTTTATTTTTGTAAGACCGAGTCTTGGATGCGAAATGCTTTATCGCATGTCGAATCGGAACATGCTTTATTCCGAGAGTCTGGCCAGATTTAGACTAGGAACGTATTATTATCGT
>JAIUZE010028150.1:0-22870 GCA_022085475.1 Heliosperma pusillum
TGTACAATATTAAAATGTAGAAAAGAGAAAACTGCAACACTTTAATCCGAATAAGGTTGACAATTTAAATGAAAGTATTTTTATATTTGTCAAAAATTTGTCTATATTAACTAATATATTTGTTCATCGTAGACATTATTAACGTGTAGCTTTAAGAGGTTACAAAAGAGAAATTATTTGAATATGATTGAATGAAAGTATTTTGTCAAAAACTTGTTAATAGAAAATAATATTATCTCATTACCTGTACTAAAGGCTGAAAACTTGTAATAATGAATATAACTTCTAAAACACAATTAAATTAGATACAATATATGAGAAGATAATTATATATTTAAGATACATTATATCTGAGGAAGTAGTCGGAAAAACACAAAAATATATAGAAGTGGTAATACTAATATTATATTTTAAAGAATATATGGTGAATATATTGTAGCCTAACAAAATATTACTCCATATTTTAACTATATAATTATCAAATAATTATATAATACAATATTTAAGATAATATGTAGGTAGCATAAGTTTGTCCTAGTTAGAAGAAATTTATTTTCAGCAAGCCCATGTAAGAGGTTTGCATTTTTAAGGAATCATATATGTTTGGTCCAATTTATGGAAGCTATTATTTGAGCGGGAAATATTTGAGCTTGGATTATTCTTTTAGTTAAGAGGGGATGTTTTGGCCTCTTAAACAAAGCTTGGTTCCAACTGATTTCAACCAAAATTTATGTTATATATGGTGTGTGGTGGTTGTCGGTTTTTTCTAAAGGATACTCTTCTTGGAGTATACTATAAAGAAAATTTTATATAGCACACATACTGTATAATTTAATCACGTGTTATAGGGCTACTATTCCATGTTTTAAGATTAAATTGTGTTCTTTGTGAGGTCCTTCAGCAGCGAAAATAAACAAATCCTTGCACTCTAAGCTGGAAATGTCAATTTTTTTTTCCCATATTGTTTTTGTTAATATGTCTCCTTGTTTCCTAATAGATAGTCCCCAAGTTGAAATGATTAAAATTCTTATTATGAAGATGCGCTCAAACTCATATCAGAAACTAAATTGACCACCTATTCAAGCAGAAGCCTAAACTCCTTTCATATTGCCTCTTTTGTCTAAAATGTCATTTGCATGCTGCTAGAGCTTGTAAATAGGTGAGCTTACATTTAATGTGCCATTTTTTAACCTTGCTGAAGGAATGAACTGCAAGTTATTTCGCATGACTGTATACAGTCTTTCTTTCATGAATAAGATTCAGATTGGCACATTGGAAAAAAAAATATATAGCAGCATCATACTATCCTGTACTATATGCTCTAAGAAACTTCTCTGCTTTAAATTCTGTAATGGCTTTATAACATCTCACACTGCTGGTTTGTTGATTATAGGTTTGTGTTCTCTGTGGTTATGGAGGTGGGGCCATGACTCGTGCATTTGGCAGCCGCAATGTGGTGAAGACCTTGTTGAAAGCTTGGAATATTAGAACAGAATCTCATATTGTTATCATTGGTTCTGCCAAACCATTTTATGGTACGTCTGTTGTATTAGAAGTTTCTATGATGGTATGTTATCCAGTGCTTTGATTTTCTTACTTGGTCAAATCTCACTCGTAAGTTTTGAAGTTTCAGCAATGGAAGAGTGTGGAAACAATTTAGATAGTTCAACAATCCAGTCTGTACGCACGATAGAGCCAGTGGTACATAACTGCATAATAGCTGGATTGTTTAATCCAACAGTCAAGCAGTGGGTTCATATGGTATGTGGACTTTGGACTTCAGGAACTCGATGTCCTAATGTTGACACCATGAGTGCATTTGATGTATCTGGCGTCCACTACCCGAACACATACGTGGTAAGTGCGGAGTACTTAACAGTGAGGCCTTTTATAGAGTGTTAATCAAATTTTTTATGTACATAAGAAAGGACAGTGCATAATTGGCAACATGCATCTATATGACTGCAGCCTTTTATTGACTACTTCCTCAGGTTTGCTGCATATGCAATCGAGCCGGTGGTTCATGCATAAAGTGTCGTATTGAGACTTGCTGTGCTCATTTTCATCCTTGGTGTGCCCACCAAAAGGTAATGCTTGAAACCTTCAACAGTGAACAATACTGTATTTTTGGAGCCACAAAAAGATTATTGTAGATAGACTTCTTGTCGTAGAACTTTTTATATATTGCAAAGAAAAAAATCTATTTCAGCGGAAGTTTCACTGTGGTTAGTTGGCCATATTCTGCAACTATCCTTAAAACCGGTTTTGGTATCTATCTCATTAGGATTTACTCGGACATTATGGTCAAACAATATCAGCGTTTAGTTTCTGTTTGTATCCCCTCTCTCCCAATCAAATCTTTACGTTTGCTTTTAGCACAAAGACTAAAGAAAGAACAAATATATGCTTCAAAAAATGCAAAAAGTGAAAATGCAACTTGAACATGAGAAGCATAGCAACTTTTATATGCCTAAAACTAAAAATGTAAAGAAATGACGGAAACACCCAAATAAGAAAAAGTGTAAAAAAACGACGGGGACAGAGAGTATGTTGGATATAGTGTCACTTGAAAGGTACGATGTGTAGTAAAGACGCGGAATCTCCTTTTCTATAAAGCTAAGTTTTTTAGAGCCTTTTCATTGGCTCCTTATTTTTAGGGAATGAAAAGTTAACTTTTTTTTTTCTTGATTAGTAACCCACGTCCCACTTCATTCCCACAATTAATTAACTCTTATTATCCTCCAATTTTTACTCTTATTTAATCACATCTCACATAACCATATATTATACATTTATGATGCATAAATATTACTCCACTATTTTCAGATTTATGGCTCATTGTTTCACTGTACATACGACTCCGAAATTAATAAATAAGATTGGTATTGAAATGTCTCATATCTAGATATATAAGTTTAATACGTATTTACCACATGTAAAAAAAACGTGTATTATAACTCGGCATCTCTATAGTCTAGAAATAATATAGAATCTCAATTTTTTTGTTCTATTAATATGATTAATATGATTAAGACACAATACTTGATACATTTAATTCATACTCAATTCTATACAATACCCAAAACATGATCAGATTATTGTTTATACAATCTAATTTTAGTTAACAAATAAAACTAATCTAAAAATAAAAAATTAACTTTACTATATAAATAAAATAACCCGATTTTGGGCTAAAAATACTCTTTGACACAAAATAAATTATTGTCGAAAATATACTCTTAACATTTTAATCCTCATAATGTTAAATCTACTACTATAATAAAAATACAAAAAAAAAACTATACAAATTCATATACGAAAATAAAAATCAATTGTAAACATCAGACAACAATTAATTTTAGTATGTTTTTTGTGTTTTAGTATTGTAGATATGACTACAAATTTTCGTCCATATTAAATGCACATAGCAATTATTGTATATTTCTTTTCTTTTTTTTCGTTCATTCCATTATACTAACAGATCTTATCTTCGTTTAGTATGTGAAAAAACTTTATTTAACATTTTATATTTTTATTAAATAATTTCTAATTATAGAAATTAATAACAAATTAATAAAAATAATAATAACAATAATAACCTTTATCATAATTTTACATTGCCCATGAATTTTGAAACGATCTACTTTGGACTACATATATATTATCTCAGTGATCCAACGTGCTTTAAAATATTAAATTTTTGTTAGTATTTATCGTAATTCATAAATATACATGTACTTTTTTGGCTAATAGTTTGTAAATTGTAATATATTATTAGTATTTTAAATTATAAATTTCTAGGAATTTAATTTTCAATATCTACGTTTTTTTAGTGAAACTATTGAATTTTCAGTTTTGCACGGGATCAAAACTAGTGTTGGTTATCACTTATCATTTGCTGGCTGACATTATTTTTAAGTGTCAAAAATTCACTACACTTCATCCAATAATTAATGGAGCAAAAGATTCATGGTTCTTCTAAATGTAGGATATGACGTACAGAAGTTAAATGACTCTTTAAATACTCCAGGCTTCTTTCTCACAAATTATCATAGTCCATTTCTGGTTAGAGGTCTAGTGGAAGTACCCTTTTGATATTCCACGTTAAAAGGTTGCCTAGGGTGTTTGGACACAGTTAGGAGGGTAAGGGAGGGAAGGGGAATGGAGGGAAAGGAAAATGAGGGAAGGTGGGAGAAGAGGAGGAGGAATGAAGTAGGTGATTGTTTCCTCAAATTCTTTGCTATGTGCGAGACTTGTTTTCTTTTTCTTACCAGAGCGGGAAAAATTAAGGGAAGGGCTAGGCCATCTCACCTAGCTTAGTCATAAAATTTAAACTGAAAAAAATACATATTTGCCTTGGAGGAGGGAAAATGGATCCCACCATTTTCTTCCTACCCTGCCAAATGTTGTCTCATTTTCTCTAATGATGAGAAATGTGGTAAAACTTTATTTACCCATCTAAACAAAAAGCAATCAATCCCCACATAGCAAATAATGTGTTAGCTATCCTTGTCAGCCGGCTTTCATATGCTGGGATGGTCTCTTGCCTGGTCACCCTGGTGTGTAAATGTTATCAGTTCCGTCTCTGCATATTGCTGGTGTACAGTTTAGTTTTACTTACCATTTAGCTGAGGATTTTTGTTTTGTTTATTGGATATGTACTCTGATTCTAGTAAACTCCAATGATCTTGGGGATGTTACGACTCTGGTTTTAGCAGGGCCTGCTCCAAAGCGAGGTGGAAGGAGTTGATAGTGATCAGGTTGGTTTCTATGGAAGATGCTTACTGCATGCTAGCAACCACTCTTGTGTATTTGAGAATGATGATGTTAACAACATGGTTTCTGATAGTGAACGAGATCAACAGCCAACGTGTGCGAGAACAGAGGTAATGTTACTATCAAACCTCTTTAGTAAGGAGTAGTTGACGTATAATTTTGTTCTGTTAATATCTTATGTCATAACTACATTTAAACTAGGCCTATCAAGGTAAAAGGCAGGAGGGCAGATGGCCTAGGTCTTCCCGTCAGGGTAACACGAAGGGTGGATGCCTTGTTACTCAGGTGCAGTTGGATGCATGGCATTACATCAATAGACATAAGCTGAGCATGAGAAGGAAGTCTAACCTTCCAATTTCAGATGTGGAACATGATTACCGGGTTTGTACTCTACTGATACAAAACATGTGAACAAATATATCCTTGTTTTAAAAAACTGTTTGCATTTGCTGTATATCCCAAATTTTAAGTTCTTATTATTCAAGGGTCTCATAGGTACTTAACATTTTTCGTTGTTTCAACTATTTGTAGCCGGCATCTACTTTAGTTTAGACTACCAACAGCAACAGAGAGTTAAAGATGTTTCTGTTCTGTAATATGACACCCCACCCACCAATAGCTGGCCCTTTTGAGTACCCATTTTGTGATTAGTCGTGTTTACTTTAGGCTGGGTTTGGATAAAAAATAGGATGGAAGGGGAGGGGAGGGAGAATGGACTGAAGGAGTTTTCCCTCCAAGCTTTCCTATGTTAGAAGGATTTTAATTTGTCTTATAGCCTCCAAACCCCTCCAGCGCCATTTTGCTATTCAAACAAAGGAAAATGACCCACCCTTCCCCCTTTACCTTTACCTTTATATCCCTCCATCCAAACAGGTTAGTGTATTGAGAAGGGGCTAAAGCTAAAGTGACTAAACAACTGAAGGTACTACTCAACTGTTAACACAACCCTTCTCAACAAAAAAGTTGGTACTATGGTGTATTGCTTAGTTGTGTTTGTGTTTTGTGCTATAAGAAGATAATGAATCTTTATTGTCCCTCTAGGGGAACTAACATATTCCTTTTAAACATCTATCAAGCTTTGAAGTTTAAGAAACTGACGGATTTGATGTAATTGTTAAATACTCCGCCTAACTCTTTTTGTATTTATAACACAAGATGGTTAGTTTAAATGTATTTACTTGCTGAGAATTAACTCAGAGCTCTTGTGATATTCTGCCGAGGATTGGTGTAATGCCAAGTTACTTTTCTGAAATTTATCTATTCGAGTACTTCATATGACGTAATATCACTCTCAGGAGTCTCAATTTTTGTTTCGCTTGTTCGTATCAATAGTTATATTTCTAGTGATTTAATTGACAAATCAGGCACAAGTAATGTCTTGATTTCACTTCGGTCCTTTTAGCTCTCTTAATTTCTCCGTACTGAAACGGTTTTTTGGTTGCATCTTGCTGATTAATTACATCTTACATTCACATTGCCTCTGCAGAAAGAGTATGCGCGTTTCAAAGTCGCAAAAGGGTGGAAAAGCTTGGTTGTTTATAAATCTGGAATTCATGCTCTTGGTCTTTACACATCTCATTTCATCCCGCGTGGTGCTATGGTAAAAACCTTCATGACTTGATCTATACCCTGTCTTCAAAAGAATATTACCTTTGCGTATATTTATCCCGAGGCACTCAAAACTAATGCAACTCAGTTGGACTCGTATACGTAATTGCTTTGCGTTGTCGTGATCACATTATCTATGCCGTTAAAATGCTCTTGAATGAATCTGCTATGACTATATTATTCTATCGACTTAGGTTGTTGAGTACATCGGTGAGATAGTTGGGCTACGCGTTGCTGATAAAAGAGAAACAGAGTATCTAAGTGGAAGGAAGCTTCAATATAAGAGTGCCTGCTACTTCTTCAAGATAGACAAGGAACATATTATTGATGCCACCTGCAAAGGTGGGATAGCTCGGTTTGTCAATCATTCATGCCAGGTAACAAACATGCTTTTGTATTACTTTATCCAGCAACTCAAGAGAAGAATTTTTGAAGGTTGATCTGTCAGCAGTTTTTTTAATATAAATTTCCAGCTTATTTACTTGCTTACTTGTGTTCTCCGTGTTTCTTTCTATAACCAGCCAAATTGCATTGCCAAAGTGATAACTATCAGAAGTCAGAAGAAGGTAACAAAAATAGTTCTCGTTTGTGACCTAATTACAAGTTTACAACTGTTTGACTCATCAAAGTGTCCATTATGCCTTTTGTTTTATTTTAATACGGAGTATTATATTTACCACATAGCTTATACATGATCATCACCAGTGACGAGGATAGATAAAATGGCTTGCGAGTTACGACCTATGTTACTCCAACTCGGCTGCAAGTGTCGTACACGACAGTGTCGGAGTGTTGGATACGGTTATTTTCCGCAAAGTTTTAAATTTTTTGGTATAAAATGAAAATGAAGTGTGGCATGTCATATTGTGTCGGACACTTCCAAGTGTTAGACACTTGACACGCCACCAAAGTGACGTGTCGAAGTAACGTAGGCTATGACCAATATCTTTCTTTTGATGTGAGATGAGACATACTACCAGTATAGAATATAGTGCAGGGGGCTGTGGATTCGTTTCATTCGGACCTACAATTAAACTCAGTTTCTACCATACGATCTACAATTGAACTCATCTTCTGAAAAGGATGACTTCTGCTAACTACCTAGCACAAATGCCCTATGGAAAAGACGTTTTTTTGGTCAGGAACTATGCATGGAAAGTTATAGAATATCTGAGGGACACATCTCAATCTGATATACCGGAAATATGAATTCTTATCTTTTGCCATTGCTAGGTCGTATTTTTTGCTGAAAAGGATATCTGGCCTGGTGAAGAGATCACGTATGATTATCATTTCAATCATGAGGACGAAGGTAAGAAAATTCCATGTTTCTGCAATGCCAAAAATTGTAGGCGTTATTTAAACTAGGTGATTCTACCAATTGTTTGTTGTACATGTTCGTATAAAAGCTGGTGGTGTAAACTATGGTTGTAAATTATGACACCTTCAATGCTAAACTTCCTGTCATTGTGGTTTGTGAATTTCTGTGCATCAATTTTCTGGAAAATATTTTGGGACTTTTTCCCCCTCGTGTACTCTCTTAGTTAAACCTCTCAATTGGGTCAAACGGGCGGGTTGCGGATCGAGTAATATCAGGTTTGGGTAATATAATATAACGAAACTAAATTCGTTACCCGGAAGTGTTGGATAAACAGTTAAACACCACATTGAAGTGTCTGGGTAATATAGACATAAAAGTCGATTTACGAATAAATTGAAGAAATATATTTAAACCGATTGATCAAATTAATGCAGAATGACAAGTTTTATCAGTAAGAATGAAGTGTATGACATTAAGAATAATAGGTTTTAGGTAACGTATTCAAAATTGCGTCTATATACGAAGTTGATTAGTAATTACATGCACATGACAATTAGTGAATAATTTATTTAGGAGGCGCTTGGTCGAGGGTCGAGGGGTTTTAGGAAAGAAGAAGGAAATCATTCCCTTACATTGTATGTGTTTGGCCTTGCTTACTTAAATGAACTTTTCCTTTATAAAAGGAGTTTTTACATAAACTACTTCTTGGAAAAGCTATTGGTGTTTGGCCAAATTTAGGAAAAAACAGTTTTTTATAATTTGGATATGTTTGGCCTACTATTTTATTTAACACAAATTCACATTTGTGACCGGCACTTTTCGTCACAAGCTTGTGACGGAGCAAATGTGACCATTTTTATGGAAAATGTAACCATTATATGACCGGTAACATTTTATGGATAATTACTTTTTATCATAAAATTGTCACATTTAGTCCGTCACAAGCTTGTGACCGTCACAAGAGAGACCAACTGTTTATTTAAACCCCTTTTTCATATTTTTTGTTAATCATCACATTACTACTAATTATGTTAACTATATAATTATCATTTGAATAAAAGTTTACGTATAATTTTTTTTGAAATTTTTTTTTGAAATATCATATAATCGCTCGACAATTATAGTAAATTATTGAATTTTCATATATATCATCATACTAACATGTAACATAAACGTAAAATACTTCAAAAAAAATAAAATTTTACAATCTCGTTAACTCAAAATTATAATTCTATCGACTAAATAATGGTCATGTGTTTTTTGTGTCAATTAAAATATCGTCTCAATTTAAAAAGATACAAAAGTGTTCATAGAGAAAAAAATGTGTGAATTAATACATACATTAATTGTTTGTTATTGATTAAATAAATGGTAGTAAAAAGATAGTAACATAGGCACCAAGGAGTCTTTTTGTGAGAAGTAGAAGTAGAAGCACCTATTTGGTGCTTTTGATTCTAGTGGCTATTTTTTAGGTTTTAACTTTTCAAAAGCAGTTTTACTCCCCTCTAAAATATAGTGTTTGACCCAACTTCTCTCTTTCTAGTTAGAAAAGCACTTAAAAAGCTTGGCCAAACAGGCTCATTGTTTGGGAGCTTAATTTTTTCATTCCTTTTACCCTCAGATCCATTCCCCCACCCCCTAGGATTAGGGCTGAGCAAAAATACTAACTTGGGTAATCCCTTAGCCCAAATATACGATACGGTTTTAATATACGGATATGATACGGTATACGGTTTTAATTACACGGATTTTCGGGTACACGATACGAATTTCCGGGTATACGATACGGTTTTTAAAAAAATCGTACCGGGTCCGGGTCGGGGAAAATCAAAACCGGGTATACGGTTTTGACCCGGTTTAATTAAAAATAACCAAAAAAAAAGTTGTATGTAAAATTTTTGTTTTCTATTTTGACTATATGGGTGATTTTGAGCAACAATCATTTTATGTGAAACTTGTAATATACGCAACTTACTTTATCAGTGACAAATTTCTGTGTGAAGTTTTGCAAATTTGTATTTTGCTATTTTACCTACTGACTTTGCAAGTAATTGTGTTTTGTAATAATGATCTTAGTGGATTATATAAGCATCTTATTTATTGGACGTTACTAATGTTGTGGACTCGGATTCGAGGTTTGAGCATTATCAATTAAACCGGATTCGGGTACCCGAAAACCGGGTACCCGGTTAAACCGGGTCGGATCCGGGTTCTAATTTTTGGCCTTCCAAAAACCGGGTACCCGATACGGTTATTAAAATCGTATCGGGTACCCGGTCTTGCTCACCCCTACCTGGGATAACTAATCTCATTTTCCCCACTTGCATCACCATACAACAACACTGACACTCATCACCCACCACCAACCACTGCAAACATCATCCTCACCAACAACACTAAAACTTGCCCATCGTCAGCGAGTGAGTTTGTCGTACACCCTGTCGCCAACCACTGCTTCCTACCACCGCGCAGCCTAGTCGTTCAATTCTCACAACCCTACGTAATTGGAACCCAGCCTCATAATCGCCACCCAAACCACCGGGAAATTAGACACACACTCGAAACTCCCTCCCCCACCCCTTAAACCACCAGATCTAGTACTTGTAGGTATTAATGTGGTGTTTAAGGGTGTTTTTGGATAGAAGGAATTGAAGGAAAAGGCAGGGTTCAGAAATCCATTGTTTGGTTAGCAAAATGGAGGTACATGGATTTGGAGGGGACGGAGGATGAATCCATCCATATCCGTCCTCCAAGCCAAAATAATTCCCCAGGAGGGGCAATGATCCCATCTATTCTCCCTCTCCCTGGCCCTCCCTTCCCCTTCCTTCAATTTTTGTTATCCAAACACACCCTAAGGGTTGAGGATGGTGGTTTTCGAAAAGAAGTTGGTTGTCGTGGGAGGCAGAGGCCTTGGAGAGGGCACCACCGAGGGAGGGTGGCCGACGAGGGAGGCAATGGTAATCTGAGTGGCTGATGTGGGTGCTAGTTGATGAAGTTCGGTGGTGGCAATGGTGGTTTAGGGCGGCCTTTTCAATTTTAGGTATTTTTAATTTCATTCCTTAACTCATACCAACCAAACATTGAATTATATCAAAGGGATTCTCATTCTTTTCCTTTTATTTCTCTTCCCGATTCCCTTTCCCTTTCCCTTTCCCTAAGGTGAACCAAACGTCCCCTTAGTGGCATGTTCTTTTTGGCTTAAATGAATTAAAAGAACTTGAGTTGAATTGAGCGAACTTGATTAAAAGAAGTTGAGCTGAATTGAACGAAATTGAATGGAGCTTAAGTAAGAGTTAATTTTGTGAAGAGATGAGTTGAAGAGAATTTACTAAAGTACAATGAACGGAATTGAATAACTAAGTTGAACTTAAAAAAACTGAAATTGAGCCAGAACATGTGAAATTGTGATTTTTTAAACAAATATAACCACATTGATAAGGGTAAAGTCGCGTCACCTTAATCAAAATAATCGTAATTCACTACTAACTAATAGTCAGCGGTACTCGGTAAGTAAGGTATCGAATCCACAGGGAGGCGGTAGTATTTTAATCTGTTAAGCTAGGTTTGTCTCTATAGTAACAATTTCGGGGTTTTGAGATTTGTGTTCTAAACTAATAGCAAACAATAACAATAAACAATAACAATAAGAATAAAAGATTGAAATCAATAAGATTAAAAGTCTAGGGTCTCAGGTTTACTAGGATTATTGTTCAGGGGTAAGGATATAATCAATTATCATGCAATAAAGTTATCTAAGGTCACAAGATCGGTCGATTCAATTATGCCCTTTAGATCTACAATTTAACATGCGATCGCTATCATTATACGAGTTCTATTCAATTATCGTAGCCTATCTTAGTCTTAACCCGGTCGGTGTCAATCCTAATTTGCGAGACTAATTAATTAATCCTGCCAGTAATCAAACAACTAGAATTAAAACGATAATCAAACGATAACCATGCAATTGCAATTCAATTAATTAGTCTACCCCTTCTAACAATCCTAGATCCCCTTTCAACCCTACAAAGGAATTTAGCTACTCATAACAATATTAATAACAACGATAATAAATAAAGTAAACATGATTAACAATAATGAAAGGAGTAACAAAGAGTAATTAAAGAACTAGAAGGTAACTAATTGAATAAAAAAGAAAGATTAAAGAATACCGATTACAAGCTTGAACTAAAGACAATAGTCTTGATGAATAAAATCCAGAGGCAAGCAAAGAAAACTTGAGTTTCTAATATAAAAGCATACCTAATTATGAAAGACGAGCTTTCCTTTTATAATACAAATCTAATTAATTAGGTTAAACTAGTTTAGGAAAATACGAAAACCGTCGAAAAACTAGGTTGCTCGATCGAGCAAAGTGAATCTGCTCGATCGAGCAGCTATCACCACGACTCGATCGAGCAAGGGGCTTCTGCTCGGTCGACCATCCCTTCTTTTGGCTTGTTTCTTCGATTTTCTTCATTTCTTCTCTTCCGTTCTCGATTTTCGTGCCTAACCTTCTACGATCTGACTCCGCCGTGCTTCATATCTACTCAAAAAGCTTCAAATGCATCTAATTTGCATTAAAACATAACAGAAGCGGCAAAATCGATATTCTAGCTAAAATAGCATAGAAACAAGCAAGGAAAGACGGTAAATCGAGTTATATGTATCTAAGGGAAGCGTAAAATACGTATATAAATAATGATCATCAAACTCCCCCAAACCAATCCTTTGCTTGCCCATAAGCAAAGCATTAAACACTATACAAGGACAAACATACAAATGGTGAATGAAAAACTCAAAACTAATGTTAATGCACATACAAATCCCAAGCTATCCATATCTATAATAAAGTAATGACCAAGTTGTACCAATAAAACAAATTCAAAGGTACGAGAAAGTAGAAAACGCAGCTCAAATTCCAAGATTTTACAAGATACCGTAGTATAGACAAAAACCAAATACCTTTCAATCTTGCAAGGCTCAATTAGTCGGATTCTCGCGGATTCACTCATGCACTCATAAGTTTATGTAAGGGTGAGTTTTGTGAAGATAGAAAGAAATAGAAACACTCACTCAACTTACAAGGGAGGCTAATGGGTGAAGGTATAGAAGTGGATTGTGCCAAGGCACGTATGGGAATGTGGGGCTAAGACCAGTAGTCGCAGCGACACGTACCAAAACAAATCTACAAGACTAGCACAAACTAACACCTGACTAGAGAAATCGTCTTAAATTTTGACAACGCAAGAGAGATATCAATATTGCTCTCGAAATATGCATTAGACTCTAGTAAATTTCCTTTCATTATCCCTTGAACAATTCAATGAAGCAACATATATTTTTCTTTTTCCTCTTTTCTTTTCTTTTCTTTTCTTTTCTTTTTCCTCTTTTCTTTTTTTCTTTTCTTTTTTTCATATCTTTTTTTTTTTCTCTTTTCAAATCTTTTGCTTCATAACATTTCTTAACAAAGGGAATAAATGACACAATTGCCAACATACTTGCTACACCCATTTGATATTCTTTTTCAGAAATCCCGGCCCAACCATAGTAGACAAGTAGATAAGAAAAACATGCAACTACGACTGTCCCGATAAGGTAGGCAAATTCTAGGAATGTAGCTTTTAGATGAGATATAAAACATGCTACAAATGTTCAAAATGGCTAAATATAAAGAACTCAATAATAAGGGTATAAAATCAAGTCTTTTTTGGCTATGTGGGGCTTATTTGAACAAAAAGAACCGCCTTTCCTCATGCACTTATCAAATGAACGCGTATAGTATCAAGAAACGAATGTCACACTTATGCAATTTGATGTTACATATTCCACAAGGAGTACCACACTCAAGCCTAAAGACAATGAGACCAGTTTATTGATGTTCCTGGCCTAGGAAGCTCTATAGACCTCAGAATTTTAAGTGGTTTACCAACAAAAATTGGCCAAATCTAATTAGCATAAGGTATGTCAAAAACAGTCAAGAATTATCCTATGAGCTTTGTTTTCGAAAGTAGTAAGTCAAAACAATGTACATTGACAACTTATTTAGGATTCAAATGCAGAAACAATGCAAATTATCATCATTCTAATTCAATTCACCAAGACTCGACCTAATAAAATAAAAACATGTTTTCGGATTTTGTAAATTTTTCAATTTTTATGAATTTTTTTATTTTTTCTCATACAACGGAAATAAACACACGACATAAATAAAGACTCCCCCAAACCTAAATGTCACAGTGTCCCCAGTGTGACGCTAACATCACATCAATCACATATCAACCAACATCAACAACCTAAGGGACACAACTAACAAAGGGGAATGGGAGATAACTAAAAGAAAATACAATAAAAGAAAGTACAAGGATAGATAATACCAGCTTTTATAGACATAGCCTCCCCCAAACTAGCTGCAAAATGGGGGGCGTAGTGACCAGCTGTCACTACTGCTCATCACCATCATCATCATCATTATCATCATCATCATCATCATCCCTCTGAGCAGCACTAGAAGAAGAGGCTCGAAATGGCTCACCAAATCCACCAACCGGAGCATCCGGTCGGATAAGAGTATACCACTGACGACCAAGGCAACCATAATCGTGACTAAACTCCTGGGAAAACTGCTAAGGAGTCACCCCATAGTTGTCGAACGTACCACTCTCGTCACCCGGACCTCGGTAGTAGCTCGGCGGAGTCCAACTAGCAGTAGCATTAAGATCTTTCCGCATGAGGTTCTCCCAAAGTCCCCTCATCACCAAGTCATTATTAATGCCTTGGTGAATCCTAATCTCCCTCTCCAAGGTCGGATCATAAGTATAAGCAGGTTGAGGGTAAGGGTACGGAGCCGGGGTCGGTGTAAAACGTGGAGTGGGGGTGGTGGTGGTCTGAGCAGAAGAAGAAGGGGCGATCCGCCGACGAGGTCGACGAGTCTCGGTCAAGGGAAAAACAAGCTCAGGCGGAACCACATAAGAACGAGGGGGAGGGGTAGGTCCAGTCTCAGGATCATGGGTAGGCAAACACTCCGTAGAAGGTAGACAGTTACCGGTGTCGGGAAGAGCTATCCACTGGGACCCCCGTACTCGCCACTGAAATCGAGCGTTACCTAGCGCATTAATCCAGCGAAGTGTGTGGCACAAGTACTCCTCGTCGACCCTAGGGGCATGAATCGGGGTCATTGGTGTGTATCGACGGTCTCCCCCAAACCCAGCAAGTCGCCTAGCCAACCTAGTGACCGTAGCACCACAATCTAAAGAATGTTGGGTAGGGGAATTGACTCTCCAGAAAGCATAACACACTAGCCCGACCGGGTGGAAATGAAAAACATTCTCATGTTGGGGGTTGAGGGTAGATGCAAGTAATAAGACCTCATGAGAATTTAATTTACTAAGGTCCTTCCTAGCAAACAGAAGAAGGCTAAAGAAACGCAAAAACAACCTTAAACAAGGATGTTGCACATCATTGACAGCCATAACATTGACACACGCATCAGGAAGACCAGTGAAGAGAGTAAAATAATCAACGACTTGAAAGCCGGAAGGGATAGCAACAAAAGCATTATCATTACCAAGAGAAATACCCAAATGATTAGCTAATTCAGCATACGACAACACAGAATCCCTATTGAGCAACCGGAAAGACACACGTTTATTTGCCTCGTCCCAATCATAGGAACTAAAAAATTCAAGTGTTATTGGTCGATAGGAAAGTTCATTGAGGGAATATAACCCACCAAACCTGATTCGATCAAACATATCAAAAATAGCATTACCAAAACCGAGAGCAGTGAGAACGGTGGGGCACACACACCGAGTAGGGTCCATAGGACGACCCATAAGCGTAGCAAAGTGATCATGTTGGTCCTGTGTGCTAAAAACGATCCAAGGGTAAGTGGGGTTACTAGGAATCGCTTCTATATGAGGTTGTCGAATTAGACGGGGTTCTCTACGTCGCTTGCTAGTTTCTACATGTCTAGACATTATGAATTGAATTAAATAAGGCACACAAACACCACAATATGCTCAAAAGATGGATTATCAAACCCTAATTCGAAAAAAAATCAAATTTGAGTCTAATACGCAAGTAAGATGGAGCAATTAGTAATGCAAGAGTGATTAATTACCAAAGAACGAAGCAAGGAAGCAACAAACAATGAATTAAAAGCACAAAATTGAATAATAAGAAGCAAACCCTAGATTCACGTTTTGGGCAAAATAAGGGAGCAAAAACACCAATTTCTTCACAAACTGCACTTAAAATAGGTAGAATGATGATTGTTGATGTTAGTATGATGATGAATTGATGATTTGAGTGAGTTTGAATGAGTTAAATGAGAGAGTAATGGTGAGGGAGAAGTAAGAGTGACGAAATAAGAAGGAACAATGAAAAAGAATTGGGGAAAACTGACTTTTGAGGCAGCGTATCCGGTCGGACCGGCCGACTCGATCGAGCAGGTCAGGCTGCTCGATCAAGCAACCAAAAAAATCCAGAATTTTGTGGCTGCTCGATGTCTCGGACAAACAATGTGTATGTAAAACTCGATCGAGCAAGTGATGCTGCTCGATCGAGCAACCCTCAAATTTCTAAGTTTTTCTCGTTTTCTTATTTTTGTTCTTCCTTTCGTTTCGTTCTTCAGGCGACTTCCAATTTTATTACCTTCAAGCACTCAATAAAAATAAAATTGTTAGATCGCTCCCTCACCGCACTCAATAAAGCATAACTATATTAACTATCCAAACTAAATCTAATTAAACTATAACATTAATAATTGAGCTGATTGAAATAAAATTTACAAATGAAGTACAATTAAACCGCGGGTTAACTCCCGGGTAGCGCTGGTTTATATCGGTCCCGCACGACCGTGTTACCTCAAAGTCATGTTGATTTATCAAGAGTGAAAAGGTCGACGACCTCTATCACTCCTATAAATGCTCTATCGTAATAGATCTTCAAGCGTTGACCATTGACTTTGAAAATTTCGCCCTTGTCGGTTTGTAGTGTAACCGACCCAAACTTGTTCACCTCAGTGTGAACGGTCCTGACCATCTGGACTTGAGTTTACCTGGAAACAAACGCAAACGGGAGTTAAATAATAATACTTTATCACCAATTTTAAATTCCCGCTGCAGGATATGCTTGTCGTGCCACTTCTTGGTCTTCTCCTTGTAAACCCGATTACTATCATAGGCATGCAATCGAAACTCATCGAGCTCGTTCAATTGCATATGTCGTTTCTCACCCACCAGTGAGGGATCCATATTAAGCTCTTTAATGACCCACATAGCCTTATACTCAAGTTCAACCGGTAGATGGCATGACTTGCCATAGACTAAACGGTATGGAGAAGCACCGATTGGAGTCTTAAAAGCAGTTCTGTAAGCCCATACAGTGTCATCGAGCTTACGACTCCAATCCTTCCTGGATTTACTCATAACTTTCTCAAGGATAGACTTAATCTCCCTATTAGAAACCTCCACCTGGCCACTTGTCTGCGGATGATAACTTAACCCCCGACGATGTGTAACGCCATATTTCTTCAATAAAGTGTTAAGATGACGTTCATTGAAATGCTTTCCTCCATCCCTAATGAGAGCACGAGGAACCCCAAATCGTGGGAAAATGATCTTCTGAAACAGTTTAACAACTGCTTTGGCATCGCAAGTGGGAGTGGCAATGGCTTCCACCCATTTGGAGACATAGTCGACTGCTACTAGAATATAGTGATTACCATGGGAAGATGGGAATGACCCTTGGTAGTCAATACCCTAAACATCGAATATCTCAAGTTCCAAAATACCCGTTTGAGGCATCTCATTTCTGTGCGAAATATTACCCGTCCTTTGACACGCGTCACAAGAACGGACAAATGTAGTAGCATCCTTGAAAATAGTCGGCCAATAAAAACCCGACTGCATAACTTTAGCAAATGTCCTTGAGGGACCATGATGATCGCCATATGAAGAAGAGTGACAATGAGAAAGGATGACATGTACCTCACCCTCTGGAATACATCGTCGATAAATGCCGTCGGCACACTCCCGGAAAAAATAAGGATCATCCCAAACATACCTCTTGACATCGTGTTGAAACCTCTTCTTTTGCTGATAAGATTGACCCGGAGGCATAATTCCCCCAACCAGAAAGTTGGCATAATCGGCAAACCACGGAGTGTCCATGGTAATGGTAAAGAGATGATCATCAGCAAATGAATCATCAATGGGGATTGAATCTCCCCCTTCAAATCTTAAACGAGACAAATGGTCAGCAACCACATTCTCTGCACCTGACTTATCCCGGATCTCCAAATCAAATTCTTGTAATAACAAGATCCAACGAATAAGCCGAGGTTTGGCTTCCTTCTTAGCCAACAAGTACTTCAGTGTTGCATGGTCAGTATAGACGATTACCTTAGAACCCACAAGATAGGCTCTAAACTTATCTAGAGCAAAGACAACCGCAAGTAACTCTTTTTTAGTGGTAGCATAGTTAACTTGCGCATCATCCAATGTCTTACTAGCATAGTAAACTGCATGTAGCACCTTATCCTTCCTTTGCCCCAAAACAGCCCCAACTGCATAGTCACTGGCATCACACATTATCTCAAACGGTAATGTCCAATTAGGAGACTGGATAATAGGAGCTGAGATTAGAGTTTGTTTAATCCTGTCAAAAGACTTAACACACTCATCAGTAAACACAAACGGGGCATTCTTATGGAGAAGCTTAGTCATTGGTTGAGCAATCTTTGAAAAATCCTTAATAAAACGGCGATAGAACCCCGCATGACCAAGGAAACTTCTAACACTTTTAACATTCACCGGGTACGGTAATTGCTCAACCACTTCCACTTTAGCTTTATCCACTTGGATGCCTCGTCCAGACACCAAATGACCAAGTACCACCCCTTCAGTTACCATGAAGTGGCACTTTTCCCAGTTTAACACAATATTACTTTTCTCACAACGTTGCAAGACTTTAGTCAAATTAGCTAAACAACTATCAAAATCGTTCCCATAAACACTGAAGTCATCCATAAAGACCTTCATAATAGACTCGATATAATCAGAAAAAATAGCCATCATACAACGTTGAAAGGTGGCGGGGGCATTACATAACCCAAAAGGCATTTTTCGATAAGCAAAGACACCATAAGGGCATGTGAAGGTAGTCTTTTCCTGATCGTCAGGATGAATGGGGTTCTGAAAGAATCCCGAGTAGCCGTCTAGATAACAAAAATACTTATGACACGCTAGACGCTCTAACATTTGGTCGATATAGGGAAGAGGAAAGTGGTCTTTCCTAGTAGCTACATTCAGCCTCCTATAATCAATACACATCCTCCACCCTGTCACAAATCTAGTAGATATGAGCTCGTTTTTCTCATTAGTGACGACCATAGTCCCTCCCTTTTTAGGGACTAGCTGAACAGGACTGACCCACTTTAAATCAGAAATAGCATATATGATTCCTGCATCCAACAATTTCTGCACCTTTTTTCTAACTACCTCTTGCATAGTGGGGTTCAAACAACGCTGACCCTGCCTACAAGGTTTATGGTCTTCTTCTAAGTGCATACGGTGCATACAAAAGTCAGGACTAATACCGTGTAAATCGTCAATGCTATAACCTATAGCCTTCTTGTGTCTTTTTAAAACTACCAACAAATCAGTAAGTTGGCTTTCAGATAGGTTAACACTGACAATTACATGATTCATCTCATGGGAATCAAGAAAAACATACTTAAGATGAGAAGGGAGGGGTTTAAGTTCAGGTTTCTTTACCTCGATAACCTTAGGGGGGTTACCTAAGCTATACACCTTCTGTAACTTGCAGTCCTCTCCTGTCAGCAATTTTTCCATCTCAACTACTTCCTTACTCCGTGAGCTTCTAGCTTCAGCCGTGCTGGAAATTAAGGCGATTTCCAGAGGATCCTTATTCAAACAGAAAGAAAGACGGTCATCAACATTCAAATCCACAATATCGACTCTATGACATTTCTCTTCTAGCATGGGGTGTTTCATTGCATTATATAAATTGAAAGTGATTGTGTCATCCCCCACTGTTAGCGTAAGTCTCCCATTCTTAACATCTATAACCGCCCCCGCAGTATGGAGGAATGGTCGTCCCAAGATGATAGGAATTTGGGTGTCCTCAGCCATATCTAAGACAACAAAGTCAACTGGTAGGAAAAATTTCCCTACTCTAACCGGTACGTCTTCTAAAATCCCCAAAGGGTGTTTAATAAAACTGTCGGCCATTTGTAAGGTCATGGTTGTAACAGTAATTTGACCCATATTAAGCTTTTTGCATATAGAAAATGGCATCACACTAACACTAGCCCCTAGATCACAAAGGGCTTTATCTATAGCTAAACAGCCTATATTACAAGGAATACAAAAACTCCCTGGATCCTTTAGCTTAGTTGGTGATCTGGATTGCAACACAACACTGCATTCCTCAGTAAATGCAATCGTCTCCACTTCATTAAAGGATCGCTTCCTTGTCAATATGTCTTTCATAAACTTTGCATAAGCCGGCACTTGAGTGATTAACTCAGTAAAAGGTACACTCACTTGCAAATTCTTGACCACTTCCATAAGCCTTCCAAACTGTTTATCGAGCTTTGATTTATGTTGGCGGTGCGGAAAAGGAAGTGTAATGGCAATTGGTTCGGCTTCCTTTGCTTTTGAATATGAATTAGGGGACTTACCAGCCTGATCATGGGTTGCTCGATCGAGCAACCCCTGCTCCAGTAGCCTGTTTTTGGGAAAGCTTGCTTGCTGTAGCCCTTTTTTAGCAAAAAGATGAGGGTCAGTAAGATGTCGGAATAATTACTAAAATAATCATCAACTATAACCCCAAAAGCTCTTTCTCGTACACTCGTACAATCAAACTTTTAAAAGTCTTTGAATAGAAAAAAAAGTCAATTGGACCAAGCGCTAGTAAAGAAAAGACTCCTCTCCTGGAATGAACTGTCTTGGTATTAACATAGTGGTAGCAATCTGAGAGTGACGTTTGTAATTAAAATTCCACGACTGATCCGGAAAGGCAATTTATGGAAAAAAGAGCCCCTTACTCTTGAGGAGCTTCCTCTGGGAGTGTGCAAATGTCGTAGCAGGAGCGGGATCGGTCAAATCGTCTGCGGGTACATAAACTTGCTTTTTCCTCAATTCAAAAAGTTAAAATTCAATTGAAATCAAGATTTTAAATCCCGAGTCGCTAAGTGAAGCATGGGCTGTATCGACAGAAGTCTCTTTTTATGAGAACAACACGAATTACTAGTCAATTTTCTTTAGTTTAAATTATCCCTATAGGATGAATCCCGATTGGGAGTCAGAGGATCCATAGTACCTGCAGCCTTCATATTTGTGACGAAAGGAATGAAGCGAGTGAAGCCGAGGCAAATGTTAATTTAAGTTCTTTATTTGAGGGTGGGATTCCACTTCTTTTTCTTTGACCTACTTTTTCAAAAAAGAATCAGCGGGAATGTTTGCACGTGGGCGGTTTTGGGGCGGACACAGGCGGTGCAGGGCAGCCGTTTGACCACACTCGCCCAGCGTCACATGCCTGCTTGCTCCCTGGGCCCCTGATCATGGGTTGCTCGATCGAGCAGAGGGGTTGCTCGATCGAGTTTTTCAGAACATGAACTTTCAAGAACTTCTCGAGCAGAATTTTCAGAATTTTCCCAGGTTGCTCGATCGAGCAGAGGGGTGTTGCTCGATCGAGCAATGTGACACCCTCAAATTTGCGGAAAGAAAAAAAATAATTTAACTAAGTAAAAGATAAGAATACATAACAAAGGTGTCTTAAATAAAAAGGTTAATTACAAAACGGAAATAATATTATTCAAAACAAAATACAAGACGGGAGACATATCTCCCGTATAAATACGTAAATAAAAGAGTGTATAATAATATACAATCCTAAGAACCGAATATAGGTCCAAGGTAAATACTTCGCTCGCTAGCTAGTCAATGTACCCAATGTATGCATCACAAACCTGCCAACCGCATTAAATATAAACACGGAAGCCACAGTCAGTGGGGAGTAACTCCGAGTTCTCCCAGCCACGAAATGTCGAGTTTAATTAAACATGAATAACATAAAAGCAATGTATATGGGAAATACAAAACCTTAACATATAAGATATGTTTTTCATGTTATGAAAACAAATAACTAACATATAACCTAGCATATGAAAGCTATCATGTGAATCCGATAATAACTATAACACGAGGTAGGGAAGCTGGTATGCTGGCTCAGCGGTTACCATGTAACATGGCCCTGATACACTCAAACCCTAATCAACACGTAATCATGTGAATCAGTTAACAATCGGGAATCCAAACTCTATCAATCTTAGCCGGCTTGCATCTCACCTTCTAAAAATCATAGAAATGCATAACAAACATGAAAGATAAGACTTCTACATAAAACACGGGGATAAGTTCTTAGTACCGTCCATAGTTTCGACCCGTAACTCGAGGCTTTATACCATCAAGGTAGGAAAACATCTAGTCCTAGACTTTTGATAGACCTATGCGACAACAGCTATTCCTTCCCCGTCCCATGTGAACATAACCGTTCTATGGAAAAACTCTACATAGGCGATCCCCCCAGCAAGGAGATGGCTAGTACTAAGATGGCTCCGTTTACTAATAATATGGATTAAGGCAGCCATGCCCGGACTTGGCGATATTAAACTGTACAAGCCGAGAGACACAAAAGCTATCAAGCGGACAAACTCCGTATGCTCGTTTAAAGATAGATAGATATCTAAGTCATGGTCCAAGATACTTCATAGAATTAGAACTGGTCAAGACGCCATAACTCATAATTCTCTATGGGTACTAGTCAAACACGACATATACTCATACAAGTTAACAGTCACGGGACAAAAAAAACATTCTTTTCCTAGCATTGTGACTAATTGCATATAAATAAAAATCAAATATCATATCGCCTCATATTACTAAGGCTAATTCATTAATTAAATACAACCTTACTTGAAGACAAATCCCCGACCCGAGTCCCGCGACGGGTCATCAGTCAAAACGGGGCTGACTAGATCTTAGTTTGACCAAACCCGTTTGATCAAACCGGCTAGAAACAGCGTCTTTACCACATAGACTTAGACATAAAAGTCAACATATTCATTACATGTTATTT
>JAIUZE010028153.1:0-11473 GCA_022085475.1 Heliosperma pusillum
TCTAGTCAACTCTAATTATGGTAGAATTTTATTCAAATCCCAATCTTATATATTTCCAAATCCAATTTTATTTATTTGGAAGTTTTATATTTTTGGACGTTTTGTATTTTATTTTTTTTATTTCTTCACACATATTTCGGTTTTTGGCATTACTATTATTAATTTTATTTCTTTTATTCATTAAAGTTTAGACTAAAATCGTTTAACCTTAAATTAATTAAATTCTTTTATTCATTAACATCCTTTAACCCCCCCTAATTTATTTCATCAAACTTACTCGTTTAACCCTAAATTAATTAAATTCTTTTATTCATTTAACAGCTTTTTATTCATCAAACTTAGATAATTATACGATTATATTAATCAAATTGATGAACACTCATAACCTAATTCGATTATTTTAATCAAATCGAGTGACGCTAATTAATTCGATAAATTTAACCGTAATACAAATATCAAAATTGTGACATGGTGTGACTCGTGTGAGAAGAAAAGAAAGAAGATTTAGGGTTTTTGAAAGTTTTGAAAAGAAAGGGAGTGGAAAGGTTTTTGGGAGTGGAAAGGTTTTTGAAAGTTTTGGAAGTTATGGACAATGAAACCGCCTAACTGCACTATATAGGCGTCATTTTTTTTTTCACAATTAATGTTTAATGGATACTTGTGAAACTCTTTGACCATAAATAAAATAAAAACAAATAAATATTTACTATTATACGTATAAAATAAAAAAAAATATAAAAAAGGCTAAACCATAAATATTTACTATGATATAAAATAATTTAATTCCCTAGAAATATAAAATGTAGGTCACGATCGGTTTAAGTAGGAACTAATTTAAGTGAAATATATAACGTAGGTCACGATCGGTTTAAGTAGGTACGTATTTACGTGAAATATAGAGACCCTGGAAATATAGAATGTAGGTCACGATCGGTTAAAGTAAGAACGTATTTAAGTGAAATATATTTAACGTAGGTCACGATCGGTTTTAGTAGGTACGTATTTACGTGAAATATAGAAACCCTAGAAAACCTAACCCCTAAATGAACCCTAGAAACCCTAGACACCCTAACCCATGAATGAATTACCCAAACCCTAAACCATAAATCAAAACAATTTAAACAATATAACCATATATTTAAGTGAATTATAGAATGTAGGTCACGATCGGTTTAGCTAGGTACGTATTTAATTGAAATATAAAATGTACTATAATTCTAGTGTAATTGAGTTTAGTTTTTTTTTTTTTTAATAAATTGACTATAATTCTAGTGTAATTGAGTTTAGTTTTTTTTTTAATAAATTGACTATAATTCTAGTGTAATTGAGTTTAGTTTTTTTTTTTTTTTAATAAATTGACTATAATTCTAGTGTACTTAACTTTAGTGTAATCGGGTTTAAGCTATGATCGGATATAACTATGTAACCATTTAGATAATAAGCCGGGTTTAAGCTATGATCGGATATAACTATGTATCTATTTAGATAATAAGTCGGGTTTAAGCTATGATCGGATATAACTATGTATCGATTTAGATAATAAGCCGGGTTTAAGCTATGATCGGATATAACTATGTAACCATTTAGATAATAAGCCGGGTTTAAGCAATGATCGAATATAACTATGTATCCATTTAGATAATAAGCCGGGTTTAAGCTATGATCGGATATAACTATGTAACCATTTAGATAATAAGCCGGGTTTAAGCTATGATCGGATATAACTATGTATCCATTTAGATAATAAGTCGGGTTTAAGCTATGATCGGATATAACTATGTAACCATTTAGATAATAAGTCGGGTTTAAGCTATGATCGGAGATAACTAAGTATCCATTTAGATAATAAGCCGGGTTTAAGCTATGATCGGATATAACTATGTAACCATTTAGATAATAAGTCGGGTTTAATCTTTGATCGGATATAACTATGTATCCATTTACATAATAGGCCGAGTTTAAGCTATGATCCGATACCTATGTATCCATTTACATAAATTACTAACCACTTAACCTAAACCCTAAACCCTAAACCCCAAACCCTAAACCCCAAACCCTAAACCTTAAATACGTTACCCTAAACCCTAAATAAACTATCCCCCGATATCTAAACCTATATTGAAACCCTAAACCCCGAATCAAGGGTTGACGCCAATGGTTATATTCAAAATATCTAGTTTGGCGATAATGGTGTAAATCTCAAACGACAAAGCACATATGTTAAATATAATTCGAATAAAATCAAGTTTCAATACCTCAAATCATCAATGTTATGATTTTAAGTTTCAATTTCACTTCAATAACTAATGGAACCGTTTTTAAAAATTTGAATTAATTCAAATTAAGTTAAAGTTAATATTTTCAAATTATGAGTAATTTTATCAATTTTTACGTCAACCTTAAATTTAAAATTCAAATGACCCACCACTCCATTAAGGAAACAAATAGTGCCTCCTATTAAGGCTATAATTTAGGAAGCATCATGGATTTCGTTTTATTTTTGTATAGTATATTCATTTTTGCGGAATTTAATAGTTAATAATTATCTTTTCATTTTTGTTAACAAATCACTACTCCTATTTAGAAATCATGATTCAATTACGTTTTATTTTTTGTATAGTATTTTTTTATTTGTGTGTAAATTGCTAATAAATAAATACAATGATAAAAAAATTAAATCAAACCAAGAAAATAACTTATTTATTCATGTAAAATAAAATACACTGCTAAATTGGAAACTAAAAAAAACATTAAACAGACGAAAAATGACTCTTACGAAACAGCCTAAAATTAAAAACTAATGATAGGAATTATTATTAAAAAAATTTAGACTAATAATTAGACTAATTATTGCCAAATTGTAGACGTCGAACAGTATGTCCTTGTAGTGCATATCGTCCCCTAGTCCTCCATAGAGCATGCGTAGGAGGAGGAGTTCTAGGAATGTCAAGATTATCACCATCTTCAACACGAACAATTCCTGGATTGAGCATAGGCATCGGAAGGTATTCATTGTCCCCCACTTGTCGCCACTTCAATTTCTCATCCGGTAGTGATGCCGAAAACTTTGCGTTGAATTCCTCCTCATAAATATACCGAACGTTTGTTAGATTCACTGGAGAATTCCAAATAGCTTCATCTATTATTTTCGGATCATCTATCGCATCTAACATAGCACGAATAAAAAAACGAGTTTCCATATTATCATTAATGTGAAGTTTTCGTGCAATGGCAAGCTCCCTATTTAAGTGAGCAATTTGATTATTTGCTTGATTGTCCATGAGAATTGGAAGAAGAAAAAAAAGTAAGACTGGTTTGTGGAAAGATTTTTAGGTGAAGATTAGAGGGTTGTGTGTGAGTTAACTCTAAAATGAAGTTACTATTTATTAGCAAAGCATACACCATGATCAACGTTTCCCTCCAATTTTTCCCTCCACTTTTTCCCTCCAAAACCAGTTACTAAATTATAGGAAGATAAAATAAAAACAGAATTAATTTTTATAATGGATATCCTTTAAAAATCTTTCCTAAGATCAAGTAATTATTGATTCCTTAAATATATCAATTACTGAATTTTGGATTATACTCCTATGAAAAATTGTATAATTCTAAATAAAAACAATATTATTTGATTAATTTAAACGAATTAACATAGACTTAATCAAATTTTATAAACTTAATTAGGGTTCATCAAATTAGGTTTTGATTTATCGAATTAAATTAGTGTTACTCGATTTGATTAATATAATCGAACTAGGTTTTGAATCAAATTAGCTTTTGACTAATCGCATTAAATTAGTGTTACTTGATTTTATTAATATAATCGACTTAGGTTTTCAATTAATCGAATTAAAAATAGGGTTGAACGCTTTTAGTCTAAGTTTGATGAATAAACAAAATTTAAATAATGAAAATAATAATAAGAAATATAATTCCTTAACCGAAATGCATGTATGAAGAAATAAAAAAAATAAGTATATAACAAATGAAAAAAATAAGTATATAACCGAAATGATATTTTTTAAATGGAAACTAGATTAAAGTTCTAATATATAAACAACTAAAATAATGAAGATATGAAGATAAAATAAAAACAGAATCAATTTTTATAATCGGAAAATATATCCTGTAAAATTCTTTCCTAAGATGAAGGTAACAAAACTAACAATAATTTATATACAAACGCATAATCCTAAATATGTAAAGAATATTATAATTATTTACTTAATTATATCAATTACTCGAAGGATTTGATTACTATAATCGAATTAGGTTTTTAGGGTTCATCGATTTTATTAATATAATCGAACTATGTTTTGGATTAATCGAACCAAATTAGGGTTAAACGATTTAAATGAAAGTTTAATTAATAATAATAATAGTAACAATACCAAAAACCGAAATTTGATAAAACGATATTGTTAAAAAAAAAAGTATGAACAAATACAAATAATTAAACTTTGATTATATTTCGGGATATGAAAAACATGAAATTTAATAAACGAAATTTAAAAATAGTTATCAGGATGATTTGTTTGACAATATAATACAAGGCGAGTTTGTTTCAATGATTAATAAACGAAATGAAAAAAAATTAGGGTTAAAGGATGTTAAATGAATAAAAGAATTTAATTAATTTAAGGTAAAACGATTTTAGTCTAAACTTTGATGAATAAAAGAAATAAAAATAATAATAGTAATGCCATAAACCGAAATATGTGTGAAGAAATAAAAAAAATAAAATACAAAACGTCCATATAAATAAAATTGGATTTGGAAATATATAAAATTGGGATTTGAATAAAATTCTACCATAATTAGAGTTGACTAGAGGTAGTGATTAAGTTAACCATAGATGTTAAATGACTAACCTACCCCTAAACTAACCATCATAGGATAACTCTAGTTTGCCACGTGTCGCCTTCCTATTGATTGTGTATGGGTTTTCCATACACATTGTGTATGGGTAGCCTTTTTGACCTATTGATGGCATTTTTATGTAATTATATAATTGTTGTGAGGATAAAGTTGTCTAAAGTTTACCAAAAATAGAAATGAATACATTGGATTGGATTGTCCAAAAAAGAAAAGTGGGTACTTTGGATTGAATCGAGGAAGTAATCAATATATATCAATATATATATATATATATATATATATATATATATATATATATATATATCTATATTATTAAAGGAAGCTTTTTTCGAGCGATTATAGAGTCTCCAACTTTTACGAAATACTTCGAGCGATATATATTAAAATATCTAACTTTTGTAAAATACTTTAACTAAAATACATTAATTAATATATATTTGAATAGATAACACTTCTTAGTGGTACATTATCTATAATTATTGTTAAAAGATACTACATATAACTTACGGTACATAGGACACTGCTTCACCAATTTATTTTGTAAGTTAATCAAGTGTTTAATGTTAGTTAGAATCCTTCTTACTTCATGGTATAACTAATTGTATATATACGGAGTATGTTTAAGGCTCTCACAACTACTGTATTGTTTCTTTGCTCAATTTACTTCTCACGTTAAATTTACAAGTGTTATATTGATGTTTGTTGCTTTTAGTCGTAATTGCTTATGGTCTTATTTACATTTGTTTTTAACTGCATGTGCAACGTCTAATAGAATTGAATTTGTTATTTTCGCAGATGTAATACAGAGTATATAATTCAACTAATAGCCTGTAAGATTTCATAAATTGTAAGTCTTTTTAGTGATTTGTTACATCCGTCTCATTTGTTTATCTTTCTTATCTTTTATAAATAATATTCGACAACTCTTCTATAAGACCGTTTTATAACATAAGACGAGCCCAATATAAGAAACTAGCCCAAAAACAAGGTTTACAATCATAACATAATTTATAAACAATACTCTGTACAACCTACGTGAGCTTATGGTCATGTTTATGTTTCATGACTAATAATCAATATATCTATCTATCTATATAATTAAAGAAAGATTTTTTCGAACGATTACATAGAGTCCAACTTTACAAAACACTTTTAATTTAAGAAATTATTTAAATAAGCTTTTACAAAACACTTTTACTTTAAGATTTTATTTAAATAAGCAACAAGAATGAATTATTATCTAAATGTGAATTCTTATCTTAAATGTCTACAAGATACAATCTCATACAAATTTTACTAATTTTCTTTTACGTTTAAGTATTTCTTTCCAAGAGGTATATAACTTTATTAGAATTTGAAACCATCTTAATTATTACGTTCATAATGTATTGTAAATATAGTGGATTTTGTGTTAAATCAAATACAACTTTCGATTTTTCGTCTCGCGAACTACTCTAAACTATAATACGGAGTATAGTTCTATCTCTTCTCAAAAGATTAAGATTGTTATAGTGAAACTTATTGTGTGTATGTCCATAAGTCATAAGTATTATGCATGTCTTTAAATGTAGGATATTTCTAGACTTGGCCTTCTACTTTCCAAGGACATAACTCTCATTTTTCATAAAAATTACTTTTATTTTCATAAAAATTACAGTAAATTTTATTTTTAGTCTTAAAACTTCAAAAGTTTATTTTTATAAGTTAATGGTTATAGGATATGAAAAAGACATTAACGTAGACCCGTGCATCGCACGGGCATGAAATCTAGTATATATATAAAAGAGGCTTTTTTCGAGGCACGTGAGTGACTCCAACTTTGTGGGAACTCTTTAAATAATTTTTTATTAACTATTTTTTTAATGAAATAAAAAAAAAAAAAAATAAAGTTGGAATATAGTTGGAACTCTTTTAGTATTTTTTTATTAACTATTTTTAATATGGAAAAAAATAAAAAATAAAATAAAGTTGGAATTTTTTAAATAATTTTTTATCAACTTTTTTATTATGGAAAAAAAATAAAAATAAAAATAATTTTTTATTAAAGCTTTAGACGAGTCAAGTCCCTCACAAAAGAGCAAGTGGGCGATTATCCATCATCCCCCATTTACCCCACTTGCTCTTTTGTGAGAGAGCTTGACCCTAAAACACCAAATCACTTTCATTTTGATCAATATTAAGCTTAATCATTGTTAGATAATCAATTTAATCAGATCAATTACGGGTCGGGTCTGGTTCGGGTCGCATTGGATTACGGGTCGAGCCGGATCACGGGTCGCCATCGGGTCACACATCGCCATCGGGTCGATTTCAATTCGTAAATTCCCGGGCTCTATTTGGATCAGGTTTGCTCGGGTTTAGATCGAGTCACTCACATTGGGTCAGACTTGCCAACTCTAATCTCTAATCCTCACTAACCATTATCTATCTAATAGCTTTGATTATATTAACAATATAAAATTATTTTTCGGTAAATCAAATATGACAATTTAAGTGATGTCTTAGTCAAAGGAAAGAAATTAATAAGATGAGGCAGAAAAAAATCATCACCTGAAAAGCAAAGTTGCATTTCATTACTCCATATTGATTTTTTTTTTTAGCAAAAGCAAATAGGGAGTATTCATTTACTGTAGTAGCTTCAACCCACAAAAGAGTAAGGAGTATTTATTTTCCACCCAGTCACGTCGAAACTCTTCAACATGCTCGCTCAACTCTATATTCTTTCTATAGTATTGTACGATGCAATCAAATCTAATGGGTTCTGCAACGTGAACACACAAGCTTAAAAAATTCTCTCTTTATTCACGGCCGAAATACAACGCGTATAAGCGTTTCTCAAATTCGGTATCCCAACTTTTTCGACGCGTATACTATCCGTTTCTTGCTCGTAACTTGAGTCAAAACCCGTCTTTTCATTACCAACTGGCATAACATTGCAATCCTTACATTCTCGCCAAGCCTCACTATTTTCCGGGTCATTAGGATCGGGTTCACCTCTCCCTTTCCTCAGAGCTACAAAATAAACCGTAACCCTTTAACACTTAACTGTTACATAAATATATCTATTATCGCGCGTCATTTCAAACACCACGTTCATCAACGGTGGGTTGAAATTCCAATTGGTGATTGGAAAACCATCAAGGTCTTCCGAAGCCGAACAATTTGCGCGTAATGACGACACAAAATTGTCATACTTCGCCCAAAAAAGTCTCGATATCCCACCTACATACAGTACAACAAAATGGCACTTGCGCCACGAATTATGCCACGAGAATTTATGATTCAGGGCATAAATTTACTTGGCCACGGGAGAAACAGTTTACTTACTTTGATATGAAAAACTACGCCACGGGAAAAATATTAGCGTGACAAATAATTGCTTTTAGCCACAAATTATGCAAGAGTCGTGGCTACATGCTAAACTTAACTCAACTAAACTCAACTCTTGGTTGGGGAGGAACATTTATTGGTTGGGGAGGAACATATATTGTCTTTTTAGAAGGCCTAAGTATTTTTTTGTCTTTTATACCATTATTGTTCATTTACTTTCAACTCAACGAAACTCAACTCCTGTTGACATCTTTCAAGCGGCTTTTACGTTAATATTGATCTCCCTCATGATCTGATTTGACAATTACATTAATAGACCGTTATATGAGACGTTTGCGAAGTACCATTAATGTAAGTTGATAACATTGATGGCACTTCGCAATCGTCTCCTATAACGTTCTATTAATACAAACCCATGAATGGATAGTGTCATCTTAAATGAGAATTTGTGATTGTGGGAAATAGCTTGTAGAGTCTATTGATCGAATACGAAAGAGGGGGGGGGGGGGGGAGGTGAATTGAGTATTAAAAACTAGCCCCACTTTTTCGAATTGTATGATATATAATTAATTATTTGATCTTATGAATTAAAATCAACTAATCAATTAATCAAAGTAAGCATGAATAACGAAATAACGAAAAGTAAAGAGATAAGAGAGAGGCACACGATTTTTGAAGTGGTTCAGTTTCACACGTTGAAACCTACGTCCACTATTCTCGATTAATAATTTTTAGTACCTTTCTACGGATTACAAAAATTACCAACCCACTCGTATAATCAACACTATGATTATAACTCAAGGTGAGTATCGCTAAATACTCTATACTATCTTACGCTAATAAGAAAGTACAATATAACTCACACAAATTCCCGTTAAAGAATTGTAAGCTTATAATGATGTACTATTATCCAATAACGTATTTCACTCAAGCGATTGATAATAATTGATGCACGACTCTTTTAAAAACAAACTCTAAAAATAATAAATATTTGCTCAAAGGTTTGCTTTAAAACAATTTTGGAAAATCAACACAAGTAAAATAATTGTGCCGTGTGAATGTAGTGTATTTCGTGTATTTTACAAATTGTATGTGAATGAGTATTTATAGTAGAAGAATTATAGTAGATCTAAAACCCTAGTATAATATTTAATAAAGATACTTATCTTATCATAAAATAATATTTGCTTATCTTTTAGAAATATCTTTATCTCAAAATATTATTTGGTTTATCTTATAGAAATATATTTATCTTGATATCTCAAAATATTGTTGTAAAGATATAATAGAATCCTAGATTAGTTAAACTACGACCAACCTAGTTGGCCGAAATCCTCTTAGCTCCACGAACCCGTAGGAGCACGCACCTTGTGGCACAAAGCTAGTTCACGAAACCCTAGATGCTCAACCACTAGGTGGCTAATTAGGTTAACAACAAATTGAGATAGAATATATTAGAAACCCTAGGTAGCATGACAACCCATAAGTTGTATTACTAACCAATAGAATCTCATAAATATATTCTCTATTAAAATAATTGATAAATATAAAAAATACTCTTTCACTTTTGAAAACATTTCAAAACATTTTATTTCCAAAATCATGCATCAATATTTTATCATCAAAGTCCTAGACTAAAGCTATAACTTTTGAACATAAAATCTCTCGAAGGAAATAGGTACCGAATGACGACCTTGACTAATCTAATCTTCACAAGATCTCTATACGGATCATCTCCTTCTCTGATCACAAAGACCCTCCATCTCGGATCTTTGTGGAGATTTAGTCGATCTTTGTTTTAAGCGATTTCCATTAAATCATGCATGATTAGCGTAACTTCCAAGTTTTCACTCCAAAGTTATTCCTGAAGTTGTTATAACTTTGTCTCACAAACTTTATCAAAGTTATGCCTAACTTTGATCTTTCTTCTCATAATTGTTGCTAGCTATAATAAGACTAAAGCACACAATTACACGCATATGATATATCGAGTAAAACATATTATTACATAAACATATGTCATTATCAAAACTTATGAATTGGTCCAACATAGCTGTTTACATCCCCTTAAAATTTAGGATTATAACAAAATTATATAATATGAAATTGCAAGTCATAGATATGAAAACGATACAAATGTAGAGAAAATGAATTAAACCTTTGATCCTTAGCAAAAACGGCCTAAGAACAGATATGAAAATAGATATCCTCCTAATTGTCTCACCCAAGATAGATCGAGATATGCCCTTCTCCTTTGCTAGAAAGATCGATTCAAAGTTACTGTTAACTTTTTAGGTTTTTGTGTTTAGTGTGTGATGGAGGCACAAGTTGAGAGAGTAAAAATTAGGTTAGAATTTTTCTCTTGTTTCTTTTGTTCTCACGGCAAGCATAGGGTTTTATGAGGAGTTTTGTCTCCTCAAAACCACTACCCATGGACCAAAAAACCCGAGTGTATCTGGACACTTTTTCCGGTCATTTTAGCTTCTAATATAATGTAATACATTATAATCGTCATCAGTCAAAGACCGACATTATAATACATCATTAATTATAAATATCCGTATATTTATAATTTTCCAATTAATCATAACGGTTGATGTTTAATTAGCTTACATTATATACAACAATTAAATATAACATTTTATATTCAATTTACGAATTACAGTTAATTCGTCTCAGCTAAATTTATTTAATCATTATTCAATAATTATATCATCATCACATTTGACTAACCTTTTAGTCAAAAACACCGACTAACCTTTTAGTCATTTAATAAGGCATCAATATGATTATTTTCTCAAATAATCACATCTCTCATCCCAACTCTTAGGTGTGACTTTTAGGGACGCAGTTGATCACACGCATCTTATGACACTACGTCAAACTTACTAGCAATGTCAAACCGTTATCGATAACGTTATCAACTGATTATAATACAAAGTATACCCTGTGAACCTATAGAGATTTATTTATGTTATTGCACTAACTGTGGAGGACACTAGCTCCAACAATCTCCCCCTTGTCCGTACAAGTGTATGTGCGATAACCGATTCTCATATCCATAATAAATTTCTCCCACTCAATGTAAACCAATTTGCAAAGTCCGTATTCACAAAGGTCGTAGTTTACAAGTGATCAGTATCAAGAGTGTTTTCCCCGACTAGAGAGTAACTTAACTGATAAACGAATCTTTAT
Source organism: Heliosperma pusillum (assembly GCA_022085475.1). Taxonomy (NCBI): domain Eukaryota; kingdom Viridiplantae; phylum Streptophyta; class Magnoliopsida; order Caryophyllales; family Caryophyllaceae; genus Heliosperma; species Heliosperma pusillum. The sequence goes on from JAIUZE010028153.1 coordinate 11,404, forward strand.
TCGAGCATGGCCATGCATTTCAGTTACAGCTCCTCGAGTGGCCCTGAGAAATATCATATCCTGATAAAGG
>JAIUZE010028154.1:0-13503 GCA_022085475.1 Heliosperma pusillum
CCTAGGAGCACGCAACCCTAAGAGGCACAATCCTTAGGTTTCACGAAACCCTAGGTGGCACAACCACTACGTGGGCTTATTAGGTTAACAACAATTTTAGATAGAATATATTAAAAACCCTAGGTAGCATGACAACCCATAAGTTGTATTACTAACCAATAGAATCTCATAAATATATTCTCTATTAAAATAATTGATAAATATAAAAATACTCTTTCCCTTTTGAAAACATTTCAAAACATTTTATTTCCAAAATCATGCATCAATATTTTATCATCCAAAGTCATAGACTAAAGCTATAACTTTTGAACATAAAATCTCTCGAATGGAATAGTTACCGAATGACGACCTATACTATCTAATCTTCACAAAGATCTTCAGTATACGGATCATCTCTTCATCTTGATCACAAAGACCCTCCATCTCGAGTCTTGTGTAGTTTGATGTAGATCTTGTTTGAAGCGATTTTCTTTAAAGTTATGTCTGGTTAGCTATAACTTTCATGTTCACTTCCAAAGTTATTCCTGAAGTTGTTATAACTTTGTCTCACAGTCTTTATCAAAATTATGCCTAACTTTGATCTTTCTTCTCATAATTGTTGCTAGCTATAATAAGACTAAAGCACACAATTACACGCATATGATATATCGAGTAAAACATATTATTACGCAGACACATGTCATTATCAAAACTATGAAATTGGTCCAACACCGTCCTATGGGAAATTCCTTAAGGAACTTGTTTCAATGAAGAAGAAGAATGGGGAGGTGCAAACGGTGAACCTTTCTCGGGAGTGTAGTGCCATTCTCACCCACGCCCACAAGATACCTAACAAACTAGAGGATCCGGGGAGTTTCTCAATTCCTTGCTCTATTGAAGGGGTGGCAATCAAGAGGGCCTTATGCGATTTAGGTGCAAGTGTGAGCTTGATGCCTCTCTCCATATATAAGAAGCTATGCCTTGAGGATTTAAAGCCAACAAGAGTGTCACTTCAATTGGCCGATAGATCGGTCAAGTATCCATTAGGAGTTGTAGAAGATGTGCCTTTGAAAGTGGGGAAGTTAGTAATTCCATGTGATTTCTTTGTAATGGATATGCCCGAAGACAATCAAGTTCCAATCATTTTGGGGCGACCTTGTTTAGCAACCGGAGGGGCATTGATAGATGTGAAGAGTGGGAAGCTATCTCTTCAAGTAGGTGAAGAAAAGGTTGAGTTTGAGCTCAACAAGTCTATGGGTACTCAATCCTTGGGAGAATCTTGTTGCATAGTGGATATATTGGAATATCCATTAGAAGAACTTACCTTTGAAACACCATCTAAGGATTCCTTTGAGAAGTGCCTATTGAATATGTGTGGGGATGACGATGGAGACGTGGAAACACTTGCATATGTGTGGATGTTGAACACCGCTCCCGTACATGAGGAAGAGCCACCACTTGAGATGCTCGAGGTCGGTAAGAAAGAGGAGAGTTCTACGCCTCCTCCTACGGTAGACCTTAAACCTCTTCCCCCTTCCTTGAAATATGAATTCTTAGGAGACAATGCTACCTATCCCGTCATAATCAATAGTGAACTTGATGACACTCAAACTTTAAGGTTGATAACTTTGCTTAAAAAATATAGAAGTGTCATCGGGTACACCATTGATGACCTCAAGGGTATAAGCCCTTCCTTGTGTACTCACCGAATCCATCTTGAAAATGAGGGTGAGTCCTCTATTGAGGCACAAAGAAGGCTTAACCCCACCATGAAAGATGTTGTAAAAAAAGAGGTTTTGAAACTACTTGATGCGGGCATAATCTATCCAATTTCCGATAGTAGGTGGGTTAGCCCCGTACATGTAGTTCCAAAGAAAGGAGGAATGACGGTGATAAGGAATGATAAAGATGAGTTGATCCCCACTAGAACGGTAACCGGGTGGCGCATGTGCATAGATTATCGAAAGTTGAACAAGGCCACCCGGAAGGACCACTTCCCTTTACCGTTCGTTGATCAAATGCTAGAGCGTTTAGCACAACACTCTTTCTTTTGCTACTTAGATGGATTTTCAGGATTTTTCCAAATTCCAATTCATCCAAGTGACCAAGAGAAAACCACTTTTACATGTCCATTTGGCACCTATGCATATAGGAGGATGCCATTTGGATTGTGTAATGCTCCATCAACCTTTCAAAGATGTATGATGTCGATATTTTCGGATTATGTGAAGCGTGGTATGGAGGTGTTCATGGATGATTTTTCCGTAGTCGGCAAAAGTTTTGAAGAATGTTTGCTTAACTTAGAAAATGTGCTAAAACGATGTCGGGAAACTCATCTAGTCTTAAATTGGGAAAAGTGCCATTTCATGGTTCAACATGGAGTGGTACTTGGACATGTTATCTCTAATAAAGGTATTGAGGTCGATCGAGCTAAGGTCGAGGTGATTGAAAAATTGCCACCTCCGACCAATGTTAAGGGGATTCGGAGCTTTCTTGGCCATGCGGGATTCTACCGCCGTTTTATAAAAGATTTTTCAAAAATCGCCCGACCCCTAACCGAGCTCTTGGCCAAAGATACCCCCTTTGTGATGTCTAATGCTTGTTTGGAGTCCTTTGATAGGTTGAAGAAAGCACTCATCACGGCACCAATAATACAACCACCAGATTGGAGTATGCCATTTGAACTCATGTGTGACGCTAGTGACCAAGCGGTAGGTGCGGTGTTGGGGCAAAGAAAAGAGGGAAGGGTGCATGCCATCCATTATGCAAGCAAGACTCTTGACCCGGCACAAGCCAATTACACCACAACGGAAAAGGAGCTCCTTGCGGTTGTGTTTGCAATTGAGAAGTTCCGGTCCTATTTGGTTGGGTCAAAGGTAATTGTGTATACCGACCATGCCGCCTTGAGGTACTTGATGGCCAAGAAAGATGCTAAGCCGAGACTAATACGGTGGGTACTCTTGCTCCAAGAATTCGATATTGAAATCAAGGATAATAAAGGGGTTGAAAACTCGGTTGCCGACCATCTCTCTCGATTAGTTGGTGACAATACTAGGAAAGAACTCCCCATTCATGATTCTCTCCCGGATGACCATTTACTTGCGATTGTAAAAGGAGATGCACCTTGGTTCGCCGATCATGTTAACTACTTGGCCTCCGGGATTGTCCCCTATGGTTACAACTCTCACCAAAAGAAGAAGTTCTTTCATGACGTAAGACACTACTATTGGGAGGACCCTTGCTTATACAAGTCATGTGCCGATGGGATAATTAGGAGATGTGTGCCGGAAGATGAATTCAAGTCTATAATTTCTCATTGCCATGATCTACCTTGTGGTGGTCATGCAAGTACGTCAAAGACCGGGGCTAAGATATTGCAATGTGGTTTCTATTGGCCATCCCTATTCAAGGATGTGGCTTCTTATGTGAGAGCTTGTGACCGGTGTCAAAGAACCGGAAATATTTCCAAGAGGAATGAGATGCCACAAAACTTTATCTTAGAGGTTGAAGTGTTTGATGTATGGGGAATTGATTTCCAAGGACCCTACCCCTCCTCCTATGGCAACAAGTACATCCTAGTTGCGGTGGATTACGTCTCCAAGTGGGTGGAGGCGATTGCTACTCCAACGGATGATGCAAAAGTTGTTAGCAAATTCATGAGGAAAGTAATATTCCCAAGGTTTGGGGTACCCCGAGTGTTGATAAGTGATAAGGGCTCGCATTTTCTTGAGATGAAGTTTGAGGCTTTATTGAAGAAATATGGGGTCCAGCATCGCCGTGGGATTGGCTATCACCCTCAGACAAGCGGCCAAGTTGAGATATCCAATAAAGAGATCAAGTCTATTTTGGAAAAAACGGTGAGTAGCTCAAGGAAGGATTGGGCGGCGAAGCTTGATGATGCATTGTGGGCCTATCGGACGGCCTTCAAAACCCCGATTGGCACATCTCCTTTTCGGTTGGTTTATGGAAAGGCATGCCATCTTCCGGTGGAGCTTGAGCATCGAGCATATTGGGCTATAAAACACCTCAACTTTGACTTAAGGAGCTCACAAGAGAAGAGATTGTTAGATCTCAACGAGTTAGATGAATTTCGACTTGAAGCCTATGAGAATGCCAAGCTATACAAGGAGAGGGCAAAAAGGTACCATGACAAGAAGATTCTACGACGAGAGTTCAAAGAGGGTGAGTCGGTCCTCTTATTCAATCCACGTTTAAAACTCTTTTCGGGGAAGTTGAAGTCAAGATGGTCGGGACCTTTCACCGTAACACATGTTTTTCCTTATGGCACGGTGGAAGTTACAAATGGCGACCACAATTTTAAGGTAAATGGGCAACGATTGAAACATTATGCAACCGGTTCGCCAATAGTAAGGGGGGTATGTACTCTTCATACTTGCCTTGTCCTATCTTGAATTAAGCTTTCTAAATCTTCTTTACCCTTTAACATCCATTTTATTGTATGCTTGCTAACTTGGTCGAGCCAACGACGTTAAACAAGTGCGCTAATGGGAGGCAACCCACATGTGATGTTTTTAGTGTGTTTGAAGTATTGTAGGGAGCACTTGAGGGATTGGGTGATGAAGGGATGAAGCTAGAAAGATGAGGAATGAGAATATTGGGCACGAGTGAAAGGAAACGGAGGAAAAATAAGCCATGTGCGAAAAAAAAACCACCGACCGTGCGAAATCAAAGCAGGAAGGTAGTAACCGTGCAAAGTTGGTCATGCGAAACGAAGTGAGCCGTGCGAAATCAAAGCAGGAAGGTATCTACCGTGCGAACTTGACCGCGCGGAACGAACTTGACCGTGCGAAATTCAAATTTAAAAAAAAAAAAAAAAATTAAATAAAAAAAATTGTGTGGCTGCCAACCCACACGGCCCACACTTCCCCTTCTTTTCCTTCAATCTTCATCTTTCTTATCACAACAAACATCACCATTAAAACACCAAACCTTTACTTACCTCCTTCAACACTCCTCAAACACACCTAAAACTCATCCAATCAACCCACAAACCACATTTTCAAGCTCATTGTTACATTCTAATCATAACTCAAGGTCCAAAAATCTGTTTTGACCACAAAAAAATTGACCCAAAAAAATTCTTAGATCTGAGTTTTGACCCTTCTACTTTTCTTCAAACCTCACCATCTTTTGAGGGGAACTTAAGGAGGGCAAGAGGAAGCTCTGGGTATATTTCTTTGGCGATTTTGGGTGGTTCGAAATTTTCAGTCCGGCTCTTAGTGGGCAAGTTGATTTTCCGGTAGCCTAAATTACCATTTTAAGGGTAAAAGAACTGCATGGCTAACAAAAGGTCAAGAACCGAGAGAGGAGAGACATCTCACACCCTCCCGGAGTTGGTAAGGCCTCACATCTCCTCCTTTAGACATAAGCATGCTAGGTCGAATGTCGGGTTCAATGAGTCTAAATTCTTAAGGCGATATGTTGAATTAATAAAGAAGAATATTGAGCCCACCCGGTTCTTTTCAAAGTTTTTCTTGGAAAGAGCCGGGATTGAAAGGGATGTCTTGTCACTGTGCTCTCGAGGTGGTTTCCGAATTGGAAGCGCAAGCGCATTTACTTATAAATATTTAACTTGTGAGTTCCTTGCAAGTTTAGAAGAGAACATGGACGGTCTACGACCGACCGTCTCTTTTCAGCTTATGGGAGCAATGCACGAGATGAGTCTTCAACAATTTGCTAGTGCCCTTGGGATTCCATATATTCATGGTGGTAAGGGGAGACCTTCTCAAAGTCAAAAGGCCACCAAAGCTCGGACCAAGTTTTGGCACGTGATTTCTAGGACGGAAGGGAGATATGAGGCACAAAAGGCAACTATCTACTCGGTGCGGAACCCGGTATTCCGATACTTTTTGCGATTATTTTCTAACATTCTTATAGGGAGTCGTGAGACCCACCATCGAGTAGGAGCCACTGCGTGTCAAGTTCTTCTTGAACTTCTAGACGACAAACCACTTTCGGTCGACATGGTCAGGGCGGTGATCACTCACCTTCTGCTTGTGCGAGAATCGTTACCAGAATATCTTGTGGGGGGGGGGAGGGCTTGTGACCTTGATTGCAAAAAAATTGGGGATGACCTCGGAGCCCGAGAATAGAGTCCCTGGCTCCATCACCATTGACACCGATTACATGGCCTCTTGCATTTTCACCGCAGGGGTCAGTGGGGAGAGGGGTTTTTATTACCTCATCACACCAACTAGAGCCCTTGCTCTACCGGCGGAAGAGTTCACCACTATCCGCCATAAGAGCAACTGGGGAATGCCCTTGAGGACGGGGGAATTAGTAAGGACCGACCAGTGCTCACCGTGGGGGCTTGCCTCATATTCTTTCGAGCCCTCCGAAGTGTGCTATGAAATTACCCTTGCCCATGACCTCGAAGATGACAATAGTGATGATGAGGGCTTTGTAGACCTAGACTCCCCTCCCCGAGATGAGACCTTGCCCGAGACCTCTACCCAGACCCAACCCAGACCCAACCAATTCGAGTTCAGTAACCCTTCGGGTTCGATGTACCAAACCGGCTTCGGGTACCACCCTTACATGCACCAACAACCGTTCTTGCCACCCCCCTACAACCAACATCCTCCTCCACCTCCGGGATATGGGTCCAACCCTTGGGACATGTCATCCCTCCTCACCCAAGTCTCCACATTAAACACCAATTACGGGACTTTAAGTGGCAACTACGAGTCCCTCAACGCGAATTTGGACTCCTTCTACACCTTTTACGGTGAGCATAGGAAGTCATTTGAGACTTTTAGGGATGAGACCCGGAGATCGTTTGAGGAATTGAAGGCGGAGACCACCCAACACCACAATGAAGCAATGGGTGCTATCGGGCGAGTAGAGAACTCATTTACCTCTTTCTTTGATGCTTTTAATGCCCGTTACCCTCCGCCTCAGTAGAAAGTAGGCTCTACCTTGGGGTAAGCGGTAAGTGTGGGGAGGTTTTGTCTTGTCATCAGGTCGGTCGTGGTTGTGTTCTACTTCTTGCTTTTAAAATGAGTGATTATTGGTTTTGTGTTTGCAAGTGCATTGGTTGCACTTGGGTTGATTGTTTTTTAGTGCTCCCGTTTGAAAATCCAAATTTACTAAAATCTCCCTCGTCTTGAGTGAGTATGCCCGCCGCATCCAAATTTAGATAGCCTAGTCTAGTATAGTATAACTAGTGTATTTTGCTTTGATTTACTTGTTTTATTAGATAGAGTGGTATGTTTAGCTAGTTAGGTGTAGTCTTTGACTTTTAATTTGTTTTTTATCTTTTCGTTGCTTAGACTTTAATTTACTCATTTCTCATTAAAAAAAAAAATAAAAAAAAAAAGGGAGGTGTTTGCTTTATTCTTCCGTTCATGTACTTACTCGGGGACGAGTAAGCTGCAAGTGTGGGGAGGAGACTCATTGCACTTCTAAAAAAAATAGGGTAGTTTAGAATGTATATACTTGCGTTTGTTGCCGTTTTCACATAGGTACAACACTTCATTTGAGACATGAACAAGGAAAATTGAACACCGCTCGGTATGATTGCTCAAACCTCATTTCACTTCCATTTCTTTTTATGTCTTTCATGAGGAGGATGAGCTCGTATGTCTATGAAGATGTTGTGCATTTTGGAAATGTTGCGGATTTGTGTCTATGTGTTGTTAGGAGGTTGCATTAGTTTATATGTCATGTAGATGGTTAGAGCATGTGCATTAGGTTGAATATATGTTAGTAGCCTACATAGCATGTAGTTTCATGTTAGAAAGGTTTTGCAAATTGTCTTGCTGAGAAACTTGATAAATGTGAATAAAACGTTTTGGCTACCAAGTGCATAGAGTGTTCATCTTAATCGTGGAGCTTGTGACGCCCTCGGTTGTGCATTTCTAGCAAAGTTTGGGCCCGTCTAAGAGAGCCGAGTCGAGAGCTTGCGCTTTTTCCATTTTGACAACCCTTTTTGGTGTGAATACTCCTTGGTTGCCAGGTTTCATAGGTGACCGTGATGCTATGCAATTAACCGTGATCCAATACTTTTTCAATTCTAGCTACAATAAATTGGAAACAACTCAATACAATCCAAAAATCTGAGTTCAGGTGATGATTTCTTGTTCTCGTCGGGGAAGTGCAAACCGGGACTTCTAGGGATTCTAGTGGGCTCAAACAAGGGATCCACTCAATGCCACTACGGTGGGGATACCCCTATTGTTGGTCACGACCGCATACTCCTGACGGGAACTTATAGCAATATCAAAACCAAATTCAAAAAGAAAAAAAAGGAAAAAGAGAAAAACAAAAAGAAAAAAGAAAAAAAATAAAGGGGGCGAAAAAGAAAAGAAAATTCAAGAGATAAGAACTCAAACACCCCCCTGCCTTTTTGGATCTTTTCATCTTCGGTTGCACAGCGTAGCGGAACGATCCTTGTCTCTCATTTAGGTGGGAGACGTGAAACCCCTAAACCTCTAGTGTTTGCTAGCACCAAGGGATCTCATCTCCATCATCCATCTAACCACTCTTGACGAAGCGACTAGTAGACGGGGACGAGACGATGCTAGTTTTGCACCGCTAGGAGGCAAATCCTCTTCCATGCTTTATGAACTTTGTGGCCATTATGATTTGTACATGTTTTAGACGGTTTCTCTCTTAGGCACTTCCGTCGCATGAATGAGGCATGTGACCCTTCTTTTGTAGATGCATCCTTAATTTGCTTCATATGCTTAATTGTTTGATGTGTCAAAATTTTGTGCAAGACCTCACTTGCCTTGCGAGTTTTGCTTTACCTAATGAGCTTAACTACGTGAGTTGAAAGGGCGTAGAGTGCGCTAAAACTCATTCGGCTAATAGTAGTCTAATAGCTAAGGGGTGCTTATATCGTGCACTCACTTTTAGAATAAGGGTTCGTAGTTAGTCCTATTACTTACTCGGGGACGAGTAAGAGATAAGTGTGGGGAGATTTGATAGCCTAATTATTTGCACACTTTTTATGCTAATAATTGTGTTATTTAATCTATATTCTTATGTTCTTTATGTTAGAATCATGCTTAAATGCTTAAATGCGTAAAACCCGACATTCGGGTGCTTGGTTCTATACTTTTGGGTTTTTATGCTATTTAGGTACGATAAGGACCCACCAAGCACTATAGAGGAGACCCGTGGGACAGCTCAACGATCCACGACCCGTAAAGAAGAAGAAGGATCACGCAAATCAAGGAAAAATGAGCACCGTGCGAACTTGAAGCAGGGAAGTAATGACCGTGCAAAGTTGGCCGTGCGGAACAAAGTCAACCGTGCGAACTTGAAGCAGGGAAGTACTGACCGTGCAAAGTTGGCCGTGCGGAACAAAGTGAGCCGTGCGAAATCTCAATTTCGCACACTGTTCACCCCGGCCTTATACGACTTCGTTTTGCGTGATTTTAATCTTGTATAAATAGACCAAACCTGAAAACTTGAAGAGAGGACTGATTTTGGAGAGCATTTTAGAGAGAGAAAAACTCAACCACTCCCTTGTAATTGGATCTATAGTTCTCATGATTTATCAAAGATTGAAGCTTTATTTTTCCTTCTAATTCCTTTGTTCTTCCTTGTCTTTCATTGTTGGTACTATCTCCTTCTCTTTCATTACTTTTATTTGTTCTTATTTTCATTGTAGTACTTAAAGTTTGAATTTTTAGAGTTAGTTTGTTCATAAAGGTTCTTCCTTTATGCTTAGTTGTTGTTGAATTTTAGTTTTATTGATTCTTAGTTCCTTTTAATTGAGAAATTACTAGTCTTGGATAAAAATCTAATCTTTATTATGTTCAACATTAAAGATTCAACCTTTATTAATTTTTATTGTGTTATTACTATGAATAGTGAGTAGTCTTCTTACTAGGACTCGATTAATCCCCGACATGAGTGATTAACTTAGTAGATTCCGCTTTAATTGGTTGTTGGGGGATTTGGTTGGGACTTACCTTGGGATTTTGTTTGTTTAGTGTTTTATTTGGGTTTGTCGTTGACTCTTTACCCTTGACCGTCGATGGGAGTCGATTAGGTTGAGAGTCGGGCTCTCCCCATCTAGACTAGTAGTTGATTTGGGTTGAACCCGGGAGGGGGAACTTGAAGGGGACACCTTTGGTAGTCGGTTTGAATATCACCTTTGAGAAAAGGGGTTGGAGGACCGGGGTTTATCGCGTGCTTATTAACCTTGACTAATACTTGGGTATCTTTGGGATGTCGCGCGTTCTCGGGTGCTAGAGTGTTGTGTAAGGGAGACCGACTTATGAACCCGGAAGAGAGATAGGTCGGTGTTACTAGTGTCCATGTGTGAACCCGGGAGGGAGATACTTGGCGAATTAGAGGCGTTTCCTCCTAACGCATCTTCCTTAACAACCAATCGGCGGGGTTTGATAGTGGTTGCAATTGTCGGTGGAAAAGTCGAGTCCTAGGCTTTTAATCATTTGATTTAAACTTATCTTATTAGCTCGTTATAGTTTCTTTGGTTCTAGCATTAGTTTAATTTTATATATTTGCTTTTTAGTTTAATTCGTTACTTTACCTTCCAAGTTTTGTCCGACTTAGCTAAACGTTTGAATAGAAACGATTAGTAATCACATTGCTCTCCGTGGAAATCGACCCTCAAGTGCTACTTTGACAACCGTACACTTGCGGTATTCAAAACCACATTAAGCTCACCTTTTCCCTTATTCTATTCACCCCGGAGGTGATAAGATGTACAAGGATTTGAAGCTACAGTTTTGGTGGCCGAACTTGAAGGGTGATGTTGTTTCTTATGTTGGAAGATGTCTTACTTGCCAACAAGTGAAGATTGAACACAAGAGGCCCGGTGGATTGCTACAACCATTGGATATTCCGCTATGGAAGTGGGAATCTATTTCTATGGATTTTGTTATGGCCTTGCCGAGAACCGTTGGAGGTAAAGATACCGTTTGGGTTGTTGTTGATCGATTGACCAAGTGTGCTAGATTTATTCCGATCAAAGAAACTTGGAGTTTGGATCGTTTAGCAAAGGCTTATGTTGATGAAATTGTTAGATACCATGGTGTTCCTATGGAGATTATATCCGACCGAGATCCGAGATTCTGTTCGAGATTTTGGAAAGCTTTGCAAGAGGCCATGGGTAGTAAGTTGTTGATGAGTACTGCTTTTCATGCCGCTACGGATGGTCAGACTGAGAGGACTATTCAGACTTTAGAAGACTTGCTTAGGGCTTGTGCTCTTGACTTCCAGTCTAGTTGGGAAAAGAGTCTACCGTTGGTGGAGTTTTCTTACAACAACAGTTATCATGCATCGATCAAGATGGCTCCATATGAAGCTCTTTATGGAAGGAAATGTCGGAGTCCTATATGTTGGAATCAATTGAGTGACAATCGGGATTTAGGCCCCGATGTTCTTGTTGAGACCATTGATAATGTGAAGGTCATTCGTGATAGAATGAAAGCCGCTCAAGACCGTCAAAAGTCTTATGCCGATATCCGAAGAAGGCCGTTAGAGTTTGAGGTTGGTGATAAAGTGTTCTTGAAAGTATCGCCAATGAAGGGTGTTAGACGGTTTGGTGTTAAGGGTAATTGAGCCCGAAATACATTGGACCCTTTGATATTGTAGAAAGGATTGGTGTCGTTGCTTATAAGTTGGATTTGCCGCCGAATTTGGCTAAGGTTCATAATGTTTTCCATGTTTCTCAATTGAGAAAGTATGTAAGTGATCCAAGCCATGTCTTTCAAGTTGAATTGCCCGAGCTTGAACCGAATTTGTCCTTTGAAGAGAAGCCGATCCGTATCCTAGATCGCAAGGATAGAAAGTTGAGAAGTAAAGTAGTTCCTTTGGTGAAAGTTTTGTGGAGGAGTGCTAATGTCGAAGAAGAGACTTGGGAAACTGAAGCTTCTATGCGTAGTAAATATCCGAGTCTTTTCGAGTAAGGTATATCTTTCTTTCCCTCAAGTTTCGAGGGCGAAACTTTTTAAAAGGTGGGGTGATTGTAACACCCGGAAATGTACCCTATTTTTTCTAGTAAAAATATTTTACGGTTACTTTTCAGTGAAATATAGTTCTAATCGTAAATTTTATTTTCCGAGTCGAATTTAGAATTTCCGCGTTCGTATTTGGAATTTCCGCGAGATTCCATTAGAATCCCGTCTTAAGGCGAGTTTGACTTTTTTTGACTTTTTCCTCATACATACTCATACTCCCTTAACCTAATTCTCATTCACACAACACAAATTCAACCTTACTTCTTCCTTAAGCAAAACCAAACCCTGCCCTCCATAATCTTTCCGATATTAAAATCATCGTAGCTCATTCGTTTCTTGTTGAAATTCTCGTAAGTTCGTCTTATTCTTTCTCCCTTACCTTCCTCTATCCGTATTGATAATAAAATTACCGTCTTTCTCGCTTTTCAAACTTTCCGTCTTTCTCAAGATAAATTTTATTCATCTTTTATGATCTATTTGTAGGTAGTGACCTCCAAGATCCCGACAAAGACTATTTTCTAATTGAAGAGGAGCTTGACGAGTAGTGAAGACGCTTAAAGGTAACGGTGAAGGGTTACTCGATATCATTTACGTGTTTTATGTGATTTCTAGGTTAGAAACCGTATTTAGATTATGGTTAGTAAACTTATGACTTGTATTATTGTTGATGGATGTTATTTGTTGAGTTTTCATATGAGAATTGATGAATTGAATGTTAGTCGATAATTATCAAATGTTGATCTTGGTTGAAATTGGCATTTTCGTGTACTATGGACCCCAGCCGGTTGACCGGCAGCCGGTCAGACCACCGGCTGGGGCAGTGGCTGTATATTATTACACTTTTACGTGGTTTTGAAATAAGGCATTGGTCTCAGCCGGTCAACCGGCAGCCGGTCAGACCACCGGCTGAGACACCCCTCCTTCCCCTTTCTTTTTCAAATGACCCTTTGGTCCCAGCCGGGTGACCGGCAGCCGGTCCACCTGACCGGCTGGGACACACTGACAATTCATGTTGATTTTTCATATGTTGATTGGCCTTAGCCGGTAGACCGGCAGCCGGTCCACCTGACCGGCTGGCACCTGCTGGAAGGTGTTTGTGATTTTTGTTTACGGTTTTCATTTATAATATTTCCGATGGTTCATTTAACGTATAATTTTACGTAGTGACTTATAATATGAATGTTTTGAATATATGATATTTCATTCGCTTGTATCACATGTTTTGTGACGGTTTTTGCTATGTCCCACTTTGAGTCGGTTTTTACAAATGATACGGTTTGAGCACTATTTTGTCTTGTGCTTTGTAATCTCATTCCCTTGGCTACCTCCACGTTCGTAAGGCTGGAATGTCGGAACGGGGAGGTATCCTACTGCTTAATTGCATGTGTTAGTGGGCATACGACGACGTTGTTGAGAGGCGAACGCTTTGCGTTGATCGACCCGGCCGTCAATTGTTGTGTACTTGCGAGGTGGTGTTATTTGCATGTAGCGTACCGCTTGTTATATGGCTCGAGCTCTTTTCAGCCTCTTTCGTGAATTATTCTACAGAATTTGGGGTACTCGG
>JAIUZE010028156.1:0-21732 GCA_022085475.1 Heliosperma pusillum
TATAATTTCTAACATGTGAGAAATAATAATTTAATGAAAAACCTTTTTAATTAAATATTTTACTTATTAATATTTCTCGCTTGCTAATTATTACAAAACGCGATAAAAATGACGATAACTCAAAACCGTCACAAGTCCCAAAGTGGGACCCACGGGCTGAGTTGGGCCGGACCCCACATGGGCCTGAATGGGCCCACGGGCCTAAATGGGCTGTTTTGGCAGATTTTACACTTTTTACAAAAACCGTTTCTTAATTATTTCCCGCATGCTTAACATAATTAAAAACCCGTCAAAACAACCACATAACAATCAAACATCGACACAACCCAAAGACCAAAACCCGGACCCACCATGAACCAGCCCAGACCGGGTCTGAACCGGCCTGGACCGGCTGGTCTGGTCCGGTTCACCACCACCACAATTTCCGGCCACCACTAAAACAACCACCCCAAATTCCACAGTAATTCTAACATGTTTTTAATTAACAACATCCATTTTTAAACAATCAAAACAACCATCAATCATACATAAATCATGATTATGAAGAATCATCCAAATTCATCAAGAACAACCAACATGTTATAAATTCATAAAACACCATAATAACTACTACTTAACATGTTACTTAACTAAAAATCATAAAATCATAATAATATGAAAAACAACTAAAGATGAACCAAAACTAAAGAAAACCAAAGCTATGTAACATATATCCGTCGAGTAACTCAGAATCGTTACCTTAGCTAAGCAAGACAATTAGCATCAAAATAAGAAGTATAAACCAAGAATCCCTCCTACTAATCTTCACCCAAAATATACGAGTCTCCAAACTCGTCTGCAAAATCTTCCCCTATAAGAAATAACAAGGAAAACATTATTAGAACAAAAATATGATTTTCCATAATTAAAGTGTTGAAAACGATTTTATCGGAATTGAAATAAAACCGTACGTGAAGATGAGGAGCGAAGAGGAGATCCTAGAATTATAAGTTAGGATGGATTTAATTAAGAAATGAAGATTTTTTGAAGGTTTTGCTCAAGAACGATGAAGAACAAATGATGAACGACGAAGAACACGAAGAACGATTAAAGAAAGTGATATTTTGATCTTAATTGGATTTGTTGTAAAATGAAAAGTTGTTGGTGAGTAAAGAGTGTGGGTTGAGCCGTGTGTTTATAGACAAATAAGGATGTCGGGTTTTGAAATTGTTGTTACGTAATTGACTCGCGTTTAATAATTATTTTACGGTAATCGTTTAAATATAATTAACGATAAAGTTAATTACACCAAATATCTAGATATTATGATATTGTATTCAAAAGTAATGAAAATATCAAGGCCTATTAGAGAGCAAGAGTGCCGTGTGGTTTTGTGCTAGACGGGTCTGATTTCGAGCGTTTTGCGTAATTTTCGTTAACTGATCGATAAAGTTGATAAATATCTAGATATTATTAGTTTATTCGAAACAATTAAAATATCTTATGGTGAGTGGGAAGCGATGACATGGGCGCGTGACTCATGCCAAAGTCGAGTTTCGATTTTGTTGCGCGCATTACGATGCGTCGGGAATAGTTAAATGACGTTCGGTTAAAACCGTAAACGTTATTCTTTAAATTCCGAATAACTTCAAAATAATTATATTAAATTATGATAAATCTTAATAAATCTAAATAAAAATAAATCAAAAATATTATTTTTTTAAATAAAATTTGGGTCTTCAAACTTATGAGGCGAGTCGGGAAAAAGTCAACGGAAGTCAAAGTTGACTGAAAAGCCGAGAAAAGTCAAAGATGACTTAAAAGTCCAGAAAAAGTTTATGACGACTTAAAAGTCAAGAAAAGTCGATGACGACTTTTAAAAAGTCAAGAAAAAGTCAAAGACGACTTAAAAAGTCAAGAAAAGTCAAAGATGACTAAAAACGGTCTTTTCATGAAATCTCTCAGAAATTCCAAATACGAACGCGGAATTTCAAAATAAGACTCGGAACAAAAATTTCTATTTTAAAAACTTAAGTTCTACTAAAAAGTGTTAGTAAATATTTTTACTAGAAAAATCGGGTACTTTTCGGGTTGTTACAATTCACCTTGAGGAGCTTTCCATCCCCGGGCCCCTCCACTTCAATAGCTCCATGGGTAAAAACTTTCTTGACGGTGTAAGGTCCAAACCATCTTGACCTCAACTTGCCCGGAAAGAGCTTAAACCGGTTTTGGAACACAAGAACTTTATCACTCTCCTTGAAAACTCGACGGTTTATTATCCCATCATGCCATCTCCTTGTTTTCTCCTTGTAGATGGAAGAGTTCTCATACGCATCTTGGCGAATTTCTTCAAGTTCTTGTAATTGAAGCTTTTGGTGCATACCGCTCTCATCTTGGTTTTGGTTGAAAGATTTGATAGCCCAATAGGCTTTGTGCTCAACCTCCACGGGGAGGTGGCAAGCCTTGCCATAGATGAGACGGAATGGGGACATGCCAATGGGGGTTTTAAAAGCGGTCCTATATGCCCACAACGCATCAACTAGCCTCTTGCTCCAATCCTTTCTATCCGGATTAACCGTCTTTTCAAGGATTCCTTTTATTTCACGGTTGGAGAGTTCGGCTTGCCCGTTTGTTTGTGGATGGTAGGCCGTGGAAATTTTATGATTCACCCCATACCTCTTGAGAAGGCCTCCAATCACCTTGTTGCAAAAATGGGTACCCCTATCACTAATGATAGCCCTTGGAAAGCCAAACCGGGAGAATATGTTCTCTTGAATGAAAATGGCTACTACCTTGGCATCATCGGTGCGGGTAGGAATTGCTTCAACCCATTTTGACACATAATCTACCGCCAAGAGGATGTATAAATAACCACCGGAATTAGGAAAAGGGCCCATAAAATCAATTCCCCACACATCAAAGATCTCACAATATAGAAGAGGTTGTTGTGGCATCTCATTTCTTTTTGTCAAATTCCCCACCCTTTGACATCGGTCACAAGTTTTTACAAATTTGTGGGCATCTTTGAAAAGGCTTGGCCAAAAGAAACCGCATTCAAGCACTTTTCTAGCGGTTCTTTGTGGCCCAAAATGCCCTCCACAAGCATAGTCATGACAATGATGTAAGATGGAAGGAATCTCACTTTCGGGCACACATCTTCTCACAAGTTGATCTTGGCAAAACTTCCACAAGTAAGGATCATCCCATGTATAGTACTTTGCATCGGATTTTACTTTGCTCTTTTGATGAGAAGAGAAATGGCTTGGAAGCCGCTTTGTCACCAAATAGTTGACCATGGTAGCATACCATGGCTCCTCCACTTGTATAGCATAAAGTGACTCATGAGGGAGACCTCCTTCAACCTCCTCAAGAGGGCATGATGGTCTTCCTTCATGGTTTAGCCGGCTCAAATGATCCGCCACCACATTCTTCACTCCTTTCTTGTCTTTTATTTCCACATCAAACTCACTTAGGAGAAGGATCCATCTCAACAACCTTGGCTTTGCATCCTTCTTTGCCACAAGGTATCTAATGGCGGCATGATCGGTGTAGATGATCACCTTTGTGCCCAAGAGATAAGATCGGAATTTTTCTAGAGCATAAATCACACCAAGGAACTCCTTCTCCGTCGTAGAATAGTTCTTTTCAGCATCATTCAAGAGGGTAGAAGCATATTGGATCACATGGGGTCCCTTGTCACTCTTTTGACCCAAAACCACTCCCAATGAATAGTCACTTGCATCGGTCATGATTTCAAATGGAAGATCCCATCGTGGTGCTTGAATAATTGGTGCGGTGATCAATCTCTCCTTCAAGTCATCGAATGCTTTCCTACATGAGTCATCAAAAACAAACTCCGCTTCTTTGTGCAAAAGCTTACATAAGGGGTTAGCAATCTTGGAAAAATCCCTAATAAATCTCCGGTAGAAACCGGCATGTCCGAGAAAAGACCTAATGTCTCGGGTGTTAGAGGGATAAGGTAAAGTTTTGATGATGTCAACCTTAGCCTTATCCACCTCAACCCCCCTTTCCGACACTACATGTCCTAAAACGATGCCACTAGTCACCATGAAATGACATTTTTCGGAGTTTAAAATGAGATGAGACTCTTGGCATCGCTCTAAGACAAGAGCAAGGTGTTTTAGACATGCATCATAGGAGTCCCCATGGACGGTGAAATCGTCCATGAATACTTCTATGATCCTTTCTACATAGTCGGAGAAAATACTCAACATGCACCGTTGAAAAGTTCCCGGTGCATTACATAAACCAAAGGGCATACGGCGATAATCAAATGTACTGAATGGGCATGTGAATGTGGTCTTGACTTGGTCCTCGGGTGCGATTGGGATTTGAAAATACCCCGAGTACCCGTCAAGGAAACAATAGAAAGCTTTTCCCGCTAGTCTTTCTAACATTTGATCAATAAATGATAGCGGGAAATGGTCTTTCAATGTAACCGCATTCAAGCGGCGTTAGTCAATACACACCCTCCAACCGGTTTGTGGTCGGGTGGGGACCAAGTCTCCTTCGGCATTCTTGACTACCGTCACTCCTCTCTTTTTGGGTACGACTTGAGTTGGGCTAACCCAACGGGAGTCGGAAATAGGGAAAATGATATCCATTTGCAATAGCTTAATTACCTCTTCTTGCACTACCTCCGCCATGGGTGGATTGAGCCTCCTTTGGGGTTGTCGGACCGGTCTGGCATCCACTTCAAGCCGTATCTTGTGCATGCAAGTCACCGGGTTTATCCCCTTTAGGTCCGCTATGCTCCAACCAAATGTATCCTTGTGCTTTTGAAGTAGTGATACCAATTTGTCTTCTTGGTCCTCGGTGAGTGTGCTTGAAATGATAAGTGGTAGGGTGTTCTTGTCCCCTAGAAAGATGTACTTCAAATGGCTTGGGAGGGTCTTCAACTCGACCGTCGGGGGTTGGATAATGGAAGGGAGGGGCTTGTGGAGTGGAATACTCAAGGCAAACAACTCGGACAAGTTCGCCAGTGCAGGACGCAGGCTGAGTCAAGTGACGCAGGCTGCGTCGTGCGACGAAGGCTGCGTCCTACGACGCAGGCTGCGTTGAGCACTGGTTTGCCCTGTTTTCAGCATTTCTATGACGTTGAGTTCCTCATATGTTTCTATGGGCCCTTCCCTTTCCAAGTCTTCAAGACATTCCTGCACATCAACGGCCAACAACAAACGCAAACCTTCCTCTTCCATGTGGTTAGTTAAAGCTACCTCGAGTGGGTCTCTATCACAAAATTTATACATTTGATTCACTAATGGCTCAAAGATATCCAAGAAGAAACAAGATTGATGGTCACTCGGGTGCCTCATGGAGTCATATATATTGTAAGTTAATCTTTTCCCTTCAAACTCCATAGTCAAGCACCCGTTTGAAACATCGATCTTGGTATTTGAAGTTTTCATAAACGGCCTACCAAGAAGGAGAGGGGTGGCACTAGAGCTAGATTCCATATCTAAGACGTAGAAATCCGCCGGGAAGACAAGATTATCGACTTCCACTAGCACATCCTCTACCATGCCCTTGGGGTAAACACTAGACCTATCGGCTAATTGAATGACCACCCCGGTCTTAGACAAAGGTCCTAATCCTAGGGTCTCATAGATAGATAAGGGCATGACGTTTATAGAAGCCCCAAGGTCTATCATGGCACGTTTAAAACTTTTTCCCCCAATAGTGCAAGGGATGGTGAACATGCCCGGGTCTCCACATTTCTTTGGTAAATTTTGCTTGAAAATTGCCGACACATGTTCACTCACCCTAACCTTATTGGTTCCCTTCTTAGGATTTCTCCTAGGTGTACAAAGTTCTTTCAAGAACTTTGCATACCTAGGGACACTATTCAACAAGTTAAGAAGAGGAATGTTTACCTCACATTTCCGGAAAGTCTCATATAAGTCATTCTCCTTGGCATACTTCCTTGTGCTAATCAAAGCACTAGGAAATGGGACTTCCAGTATGTACTCCTCCACTTCATCATCTACAATAGAGTCTTTGCCCTTCCTTGAAGTGTCTCCCTTGGGGTCCTTGCTTGTGGATGCCCCTTTTTCATTTTTTGATATCTCTTCATGACCAACCACCAATTCTCCTTGGTCTTCAATCTCCAAGGTTTCCATCTCAAGATTCTTCATCTTTTCCTTTCCTTTTCCAAGCAGTGGCGGAGCCAGGATTTAAATTTAGGGGGGGCGAAAAATTTTAGGGGGGGCGAACGACTATTTTCATAAGGTACTTTTAAAAAATTTTGAAAAATTTCGCTAAAAACTTCGAAAATTTCAACCGCCAGGGGGGGCGACCGCCCCTGCTAGCCCCCCTAGCTCCACCACTGTTTCCAAGGGGGTTTACTTCCAACTCTTTGCATCCCCTCAAGGTCATGGCACTAGCATTTTCCCTAGGTGGGGGAATGGTTTGAGATGGGAATCTTGTGGAGCTTGAGGCTTGGGATTTTGACAAATTTGAGGCCATTTGGGATAGTTGGGTTTCCAAGTTACTCACCCTAAGGTTCTTAGCCTCCCTATCCTTCCTTGCTTCCTCTCTATCCCTCCTTGCCTCCTCCCTATCTTTCTCTTGATTGGCAAGGAGTGTTTGCAAGATGTCACTCAAGTTCCCTTGAGAAGAAGAATTCCCTTGAATGGGACCTTGGTTTGGTTGTCTTTGGGATTGAGAATTACTTGGAAAATTTGAGTTGTTGGGTCTTGGGTTGTTGAAATTTCTTTGGGGATTTTGGTTGAAATTAGAGTTTCAGTTTTGGGTTGGATTTTGGGCTCTCAAGTGATTGAATTGACCATTTTCAAAGCTCTTTGACTTGTCACCTCCCCACCCCAAAAGATCACGATTTCCCACTTGGTTATACATTCCTCCACCACTTGGATTTCTAGAATTGTAATTCCCATACCCCATAGCATTGACGCTCTCCATAGTGGCTCCTTGCTCAATCATGATGTAACATGTATTTGTAGCATGGTAACCTCCACAATATGAACATTCAAGTGATTCGGAGTGTTGAGAAAATGAGCTACTTTTGTTGACAACCAAGTTGGACACCATGCTTTTAAGCTCACCCATCTCTTGCATGATTTTGTGATTTTGAGAGGCATAAGGATCTTCCATGGAAGATACATTTCTAGAGCTTCCTCCCCTTTCATTCTTCCTCCCGTAGCTTCTTGTGTTCATTGCCAACTTCTCAATAATGTTGTTGGCCTCGGCCACATTAAGTGTATCAATTCCACCTCCGGTGGCGGCAATGATCATCCGTTGGTCGTTTTGGCACAACCCTTCATTGGAGGCCGTCAATAAATCGTCCCCCGACATCCCATGATATGGGCATCTAGCTACAAGGCTTTTGAAATGCTCCCAATAGTCATAAAGGGTTTCCCCCATGTCTTGCTCAATGGTAGTGATGAGCTTCTTTGAGTGATTATGCCTTGAATCCGCGTAATATTTCTCAAGAAACTTCTTCTTCAAACCCACCCAAGTGGTGACGGAATGGGCCAGAAGACAAAATAACCATTCCTTAGCGGCATCTTGTAGAGAGAACGGAAATGCCCTAAGCTTAAATTGGTCTTCGGTCACTCCTTGGGGAATGGCCCCTTGGCAAATCATGTGGAATTCGGCCAAGTGCCTATTGGGGTCATTTCCCACCATTCCGTGGAATCTAGGCAAGTTATGGACAAAGAACCCCTTGAGCTCGAAGTTTACATTCCCCATGGGAGGGTATGCGATACATAGCGGTTGCTCCTCATAGTTTCTTGCCCGGATCTCACCAATCGTTCTATTATCATCCATATTGGGAGGGTAGAGGATGTTCAACGGGGATGGTATCCTAGGAGGTGACTCAAACACTTGCTCTTGTTGTTCTTGAAAAATATTGTTCTCCAACTCCTTTTCACTAGGCTCCCTCCAAAAGGGTCTCCTATAGAGGGGATTCGAAAACAACCAATTGGATATGCTACTTGAGGATGGATCAATGTCTTGGTCACCAAGTCCCTCTTGTGACCTAGGCATAAACTTTTAAAAACAACTCAACCACACAATTAGTAACTTCAACACCAAGTAACCTACAAACAATTCAAAAAGAAATATTTGAAAAACAATCTAAACAAAGTATGACACTAACAAGAGTTTTAATTTGATATTTAGCTATATTGCCTTCCCCGGCAACGGCGCCAAATTTGACGGGCTAAAGGACGGTGTCGTTAATTCCGCATATTAGCTAGACCAAATAGAAATTTATAAAACCTTACCTAGACTCAAAACAACCTAAATAAAAGGGTAGTAAGGGTAAGAAAAGGATCGAAACCAAGGGAAAGCGGTATTAGCTAAAAATAATCTAATCTAGACTCTTGCAAAATATCAATTAACAAAACTAATGACTCTAATCACAAATTAAGGCACTAATTACTAATTAAGACACTAATTAAAACAAAGACTTAAATTAATTACAAACTATGATATTCACAATGGTGAAACATGTAGGAAAACATAATTGGGGGGGTTTGGGTAAAAAGATGAGTTAACATGAAATATGAAATTCTAGTTTAGGCACTAGCACAAACACCTTCAATGCAAGTAATCAAATATGTGAGAAAATACTTAGTGTAATTATCCCAAGTAACACAACAATTAGCAAAGATGACTCCTTTCTTCCTCTCCTCTTATTTATCTAATACTACCTCCTAAGAAATAGTCAATATGAATTAAACCACCCAAAATTGACCCTTTACAACTAAATCAACACTTATTAAAACATAAGCATAAACAAAGGAGTAAGCTTTAAGCATTGAACCAAAGGATTAAGCTAGAATTATGCAATTCAACATTAAACCATGTAAAAATCACACAACATACAATTTATTTCTCAAAAGACTCAAACTTTTAAACCAAAGATGAAGCCTTTCAAGTCTACTTCACACATTCAAGCATAGGGTGACAATTCCTACCAAGAACAAGCATTTATCAAGTAAGCAAAATGTCAAGCTAGTCAAACCAAACATTCATTCACTCAACATAAAAGATTAACATAAACAAATTGCATTAAATAAAGAAGAAGAGGATTATAGAGTCATACAATGCTAAAGGTGTGAACTTGTTCAAATTACACCAAGTAATGAAAGGATTAGCTACCCATAGTCTTCATATTACAACCCATTTCTAAATAAAATAATTACAAGAGCCAAAGTTGAAGAACAAAGTAGAGAATTTCTAAGGAAAAATATGATGTTCAATGTTGTATGCTTGGCTCCCTCTCTCTCTTCAGTTTTCTTCTTATATACCCTTGGTCCGCAAACCTAGGGGCCTTGAAAGGTGGGCTTCCAAAAGACAAGACGGTAAAATGAAGAAACTCCGTGCTGAGAAAGGACGCAGGCTGCGTCCTACGACGCAGGCTGCGTCGTGATGACGCAGGCTGCGTCGTGTACTGCCCAATTTTCCCTTGCTTTTCCTTCTTGACTTTCGTTGACCCATGGACTTTTGGCCCCGCCTTGACTTCCATTGACCCATTGGGTTTGGTCTTCATGCCTTGGTGATTCATTGCTAGCCCACTCCAATTTTCGGGTTTTTGGGTCTCGGGTTTCGGGTTTGACTTTCATTGACTTTTGGGTTTGACTCTCAAAATTGACTTAAAATACTAAATACCAACATTATTACAAAAACTAAAATTAACATAAAACAAAGCTAATGACCCGTAAAAAGTAAAACGAAAGACTCTAAAAAATACTACTAGACACGACATAATTTGGTGTTGTCAGTACAATAACTCAAAATCATAATCATTCACCAATTCCAACCATCTTCTTTGTCTCATATTCAACTCTTTTTGAGTAAATATGTACTTCAAACTTTTGTGATCGGTGAATATACGACAATGAACTCCAATAAGGTAGTGTCTCCACACCTTCAAAGCATGAACAACGGCGGCCAATTCCAAATCATGAGTAGGATAGTTCACTTCATGAACTCTCAACTGCCTCGAAGCATACGCCACCACTTTCCTACTTTGCATAAGAACACAACCCAAACCCATCTTGGAAGCATCACAATAGACATCAAAGTCTACACCATCTTCAGGCAAAGTCAACACCGGAGCGGTAGTTAACCTCTTCTTTAACTCTTGAAACGCGGCTTCACAAGCTTCATTCCATAGGAACTTGGTTTCCTTCTTCAACAACTGGGTCATCGGTCTAGCAAGCTTAGAGAAATCCTTGACAAATCTACGGTAATAACCAGCTAAACCAAGAAAACTTCGAATTTCTCTAATATCGGTCGGACTTTTCCAATCAACAACGGCTTCAATTTTCGAAGGATCCACCATTACACCTTCTTTAGAAATCACATGCCCAAGAAAGGACACTTTAGGTAACCAAAATTCACACTTGGAGAACTTAGCATACCACTTCTGACGACGAAGAACACCCAAAATAGTCCTTAGATGAATAGCATGCTCTTCTTCGGACTTGGAGAAAATAAGAATATCGTCAATGAACACCACCACACACTTGTCAAGATACTCACTAAATGTGCGGTTCATTTGATCCATAAAGATAGCGGGAGCATTCGTCAATCTAAATGGCATCACCTTGAACTCATAATGACCATACCTTGTACAAAAAGCGGTCTTCGTAATATCAACATCACGAACGGGAATTTGGTGATAACCGGATCTCAAATCAATCTTGGAAAAAGTAGAAGCACCCTTTAGTTTATCAAACAAATCTTCAATTCTTAGTAAAGGATACCTATTCTTGATTGTAATCCGATTCAATTCACGATAATCAATACAAAGCCTCATAGATCGATCTTTCTTCTTTACAAAAAGAACGGGAGCACCCCAAGGCGAGGCACTTGGTCGAATAAAACCCTTCTCAATCATATCATCTAGCTGCTTCCTTAATTCTTTCAATTCGGTTGGAGCCATACGGTAAGGAGCTTTGGCTATGGGTCCGGAACTAGGTACAAGATCAATAGAGAACTCAACATCACGCTCGGGAGGAATCCCCGGCAAATCTTCAGGGAATACATCAACGAATTCTCGAACAATAGGAACATCTTCAATACTTGGCAAAGAGGTAGTTGAAGAAGTCACAATACACAAGTATGCTTGGTAACCCTTTCTTACCATACTTACCAATTTCATAGCAGAAATCAAAGACACACCTTTTCGGGGATGAGATCCCTTATAGGTTATTCTAACCCCTAAAGGACTCTTTAAATAAATCTTTTGATCACGACACTCGAACCTAGCATGGTACAATGCTTACCAATCGATGCCTAGAATTATATCGAATTCTCCTAGAGGGAACTTAAGGAGATTAGCGGGAAAGATAGAACCCGCAATAGAGATTGGGACATTAGGATATAGAGTAGAACAAGAGATAATATCTCCGGAAGGTAAGGATATGGAAGTATCCTCACTAGATGTAGGCTCGATAGATAATTTATTAGCATAAGTTGAAGACACAAAAGACATAGAAGCACCGGTATCAAATAGAATAAGACACGGTTGCTCTAAGATTGAGAACATACCCTAAATGATCTCTGGATGAGCATCGGCTTCGGCACGGCTCATAACAAAGATAGAACCCTTAGGTTTAGCAGGAGGAGGGGGCAACTTTCGATCGGGGCAATCCTCATAACGGTGACCACCCTTTTGGCAAAAGAAGCACACATAAGGTCGGTTGGAACAAGACACACCGGGGTGGTGTGTCGGTGTGGAAGTCTACAACGGCTGCAAAAGCGACCTTGAGCTTGAGCTTGAGGAGCATAAGGCCTATGAGCCACATTAGAAGTAGCTCGAGGAATGAAATGAGCGGGAGCTCTTGTGTTTGCATTTGAAGGAGGATTAAATCTCCTCTTGTTAGCATAAGAGTTAGAAGAAGATGGAATAAACGGTCTCTTCCCATAAACATTTGGCCTAGGAGTGAAAGAAGGAGAGGGATTATTCATCATAGCTTCATCCCTAATAGCCTTCATAGAGTTCTCGGCCCACAAAGCATCATCATAAAGATCCCCAAAAGAAGTAGTATTCCTTCTCACTTTACTTTGAAGAACGGCACTCAGCTTGTTACGGTAATAGAAAGCTCGGTCCTCGTCATCTCGGATAAGCCTCGGAGCAAAATGAGCAAGCTTGTTGAACTCTGTAGTAAAGT
The DNA here is from genome assembly GCA_022085475.1 of Heliosperma pusillum. NCBI lineage: Eukaryota > Viridiplantae > Streptophyta > Magnoliopsida > Caryophyllales > Caryophyllaceae > Heliosperma > Heliosperma pusillum. The sequence continues at coordinate 12,144 of JAIUZE010028156.1, forward strand.
CTTGCGCAGACAAGTTACCTTGCTTAAAGTCAATGAACTCCTTGAGCCTTTGTTGCTTAAGCTCTTTAGGATAGAATCTACCTTCCACTAGAGCTTTGAAACAAGCCCAATTGAAATCATCTTTGAGAGTAGCGGTGGCACTAGTGATAGCCCACCAATTATCAGCTTCCCTTACAAGGAAGTGCTTTGCGATCCTCACCTTGTCCTCTTCACGGACTTGGTATAGATCAAACTGCTTCTCCATCTCACGGAACCATTCTGATAGCTCCGTAGGGTCCGGCTCTCCACCGTAAGGTATAATCTTACTCCTAGCTATTTGTCCAGCTACCCAATCGTAGCCTCCCTGATGGTTATCTTCTCTTCGAGGGGGAACTTGGTTGGCTCGAGCAATAGCCGCATCCAGTTGGTTCTTCAATACTTGAGTAAGAGCTTCCAACATGACATTCTCTACAACTCGTGGTCTAACCATCTACATAAGAAACAAAGACAAATTAAGTTACTCCTATCAATTAGCATAAACAAATAGACTACCAAGTAAAGTCCTTAACTTCTACCCATCTCTCATTTATTATTTCAAGGTCAAGTAGTTTAAGTTTAGGGTTCACGTGTGTGCGTCGGGAGCGATAAAAGCTCTGATACCAACTGTGACAACCCTCGCGAATGCGGAAAAAAACATACAAGCATGTGATTTAATTAGCGGAAATACGGTATTTTAAAAACCTTTATACATGCAAGATGAGTATACGAGGAGTGTCAAATTACAAACCAAAGTACGAAATATACTTCAACAAAAGACGTAGTCTCTCAAAAGGTTAACAATGTAAAAGTGATTAACAACTAGCTAAAATATCGTCTAGAGGTGAAACTTCCAGGGACAATGCCCGCTAGCTCACACCCGAACCCAAAATATCAAGCAAAAAGCCATCCATGCAAGCAACCTGTTCATCCATGAAAAACAGGAACGCCACAATCAGTGGGAAGTAACTCCGGGTTCTCCCAGCCATATCACATTAAACGTACATAAAAGGAAATACAAAAGTAGAAGCATGCAAATATAGATATACATGTGGAATACAATAAGGATAAAAAGGCGATTCAATATATAATGATAAGAGCATATGGAATACATCCGAATCCATCATGTTATACAAAGACTCGGGGAAGACACACTTAGGCAACCGAATACGCTCACTAGGGCTTACATCTCACCGTTAGCGGTATAAGTTTGATAAGATTGAGACTCGACAAACAAACCATGCCAAGTCATCCAATGATCAATCATATAATCATTCATCTAAACATACCAATACATTGACGACATCTCTCACGGTAAATGAAACGCACTAGCACCGTGTACATGGCAAGCATGATTAAAAGGCATCCACGGGATACAACATTTCCCTGAACGCATACACGATGCTACATTTCGTATATGTAGACTAATTTCCTCCTGGTAGCACGACGATATAAATATCCGGTCCTAGTCTAAACCTGGCAAGACTCTCAGAATAAACCATTTTCCGATTCGACATGCGATGACATTTCGCATCCAAGACTCGGTCAATCATTGATGCCGAGTATCCCAAATTCGGTCGATAATTCACGAAAGAGGCGGAAAAGAGCACAAGCCTCATAACAAGCGGTACGCTACATGCAAATAACACCACCTCGCAAGTACACAGCATTTGACGGCCGGGTCGATCAACGCAAAGCGTTCCCAACAATGTCGTCGTATGCCCACTAACACTTGCAATTAAGCAGTAAGGATACATCCCCGTTCCGACATTCCAGCCTTACGAACGTGGAGGTAGCCAAGGGATTGAGAGTACAAAGCACATAGAAAATTAGTGCTCAAACCGTAACCTTTGTAGAAACCGACTCAAAGTGGGACATACCAAAAACCGTCACAAAACATGCGATACAAGCGAGTGAAATATCATATATTCAAAACATTAATATTTAAAGTCATTCCGTAAATTTATACGATAAATGAACCATCGGAAATATTATAAATGAAATCGTAAACAAAATTAGTCCAGCAGGTGTCAGCCGGTCAGGTGGACCGGCTGCCGGCCACCCGGCTGGTACCAATCATCATACCAAAAACTAACATAAAAGAGCAGCGTGTCCCAGCCGGTCAAGGGAACCGGCTGCCGGCTACCCGGCTGGGACCAAGGGTACATGAGAAAAGCAAAGGAAAAGTAGGGGTGTCTCAGCCGGTCGGCTGACCGGTTGCCGGTCGGCTGACTAGTTGCCGGTCGGCCGGCTGAGATCAATTTCATGCATCGAAATTACGTAACATACAAAATTATACAGCCACTGCCCCAGCCGGTAGGCTGACCGGCTGGCGGTCGCTTGCCTGGGGTCCAATATGCACGAAATCAACATTTTTCACCAAGGATTCATATTCAACCATCATCAACTATTATCATAAATCAACCATTCTCATATCAATTCTCGACTAACAACATCCATCAACAACAATACAAGTCCTAAGCTTACTAATCATTTTCTAGATACGATTTCTAACATAGAAAACACGTAAAACACGTAAATGATATCGAGTAACCCTTCACCGTTACCTTTACGCATCTTCAATCGATTTCTAAACCTTCCTCCACTAGATAGTAATCTTTGTCGGGGTCTAGAAGGTCTCCACCTACAATTAGACGACAAAAGATGAATATAATTCACCTTTGAGAAAGACGGATAAATTGAAAAGCGAGAAAGACAGTAATTTTATTACCAATACAGATAGAGGACGATGAGAGGGAAAGAATAAGACGAACTTGAGCGAATTTAAGCGAGTAACGAAGGAGTATCGATGATTATAAGCTTGGAAGAATATGGAGGCTAGGTTTTGGGTTTACTTGGTGAAGAAGAAGAAGTTTGAGTTGTGAGGGAGTTAGGTTATGAGGGAGTATAGGAAGGAGTAAGTGGAAAAGATGAGAAAAAGCCCAAAAACGTCTTAAGACGCAACTTACTCGGAATCTCCCGTAAAGTCCAAATACGAACTCGGAAATTCTAAATTAGACAAGGAAAAATTAATTCTAAACTAAAACTAAATTTCGCTGAAAAGTATCCATAAAATATTTTTAATATAAAAATAAGGTACATTTGCGGGTGTTACATGCACTCTGGGTCCTTTGACTCTCGTTTCATCTCCCCTTGCATATGACTTAACTTCCATCATCCCCCTTGACCTCTTGAGTCGAGTTTGTTAATAGGGTTTGATGTAAAGCGATGAATTCTTCCGCCTAATTGATTGATCTTCCGACAACTGCGACATCGTCTTTACTTCTTCTCTCTTTTGAATTAGTGAACCTTCTTGAAATGCCTTTCACTTGGTCAAGCTTGCTTCTTCAAATCGTCGGGTTCTAGGCAAATGCTCGGGAATATAGAAAAAGGGCGTCGAAACGTCACTTTCCCTACAAAACAGGTTAGAACATAGGAACTCGCCTAGAAGACGATATTAGCTCATAAAATGGCTTAACAAAGCACAAATGACATACAAAACCGAGCTAAAATGGGGGTTAAAATCATACAAATATTCACTTATCAATATCATATATTCAAAACATTAATATTTAAAGTCATTCTGTAAATTTATAAGATAAACGAACCATCAGAAATATTATAAATAAAAACGTAAGTAAGAATATCAAAACAATTCTCAGCGGGTGTCAGTCGGTCAAGGGGACCGGCTGCCGGCTAACCGGCTGGCACCTATATAACATTCGAAAATAATTAAAAGAGCAGCGTGTCCTAGCCGGGCAAAGGGACCGGCTGCCGACTACCCGGCTGGGACCAAAGACATACGACAAAATGAAGTCAAATTGAGGTGTGTCTCAGCCGGTCGGCCGGCTGAGACCAATTATATACCAAAACTTTTACGTAACACAATTAAACATCAGCCACTCCCCAGCCGGTCAGCTGACCGGCTGCCGGTCGGCCGGCTGGGGTGTATTATGCACGAAAATCATCACTTCAACACTTAAGAATATTAACCAACTTCAATTATCATCATCAATCATCAATTCTCACTATCAAATATCAACTAACAACAACTATTGTCAACAACACAATTCCTAAGATTACTAATCATATTCTAAATACGATCACTAACATAAAAAACAAATAAAACACGTAAATGAAATCGAGTAACCCTTCACCGTTACCTTTTTGCGTCTTCACTCCGCGTCGATGTCCTCTTCTATAAAGAAGTAGCACTACTACAAATACAGGCAATAACAACGCCCCATCAACAACGCATACTCACGAAAATAAAGAAAAACCGTTGTGGAATGGAGAATTATTTTTCCGCGGAATTATATTAAACCTAATAACAACGGTATTAGTTTTTCAAACGTTGTTATTAGTTTTAACAACGGCGTGAACTAAAATAACCGTTGTAAATAAATCTACTAATAACAACAGTTTATTTTATATCCGTTGTTATTAATTTAGCGCGAAATAAGGAAAAGTAATAACAACGGGTATGAAAAGCCCGTTGTTATAATGTGTTATTAATTTGGCGCAATATTTGGCTTAAATTAATAACAACGGATATGATTTTGTTGTACGTTGTTGTTAGTTGTAACAACGGATATAACTTTTTTAACCGTTGTAAATAAGGAACCTAATAACAACGGTGACTATGAATAATAACCGTTGTCAATACTTTTAATAAAGATGAAAAAAACACACAACACTAATAATACTGTACTGCAACACAAAAACACAAACACAAAGCGATTATACTGCATCACAAAACCACAAACACTAATAATTTATTGATTTCCTGATCGTCTCTTTGTCATCATCTCCGTCTGCTATTTCTTATTAATCAGGTATTCTAATAATTTTTCTTTATTGATTTCCTGAATTTCGTTTATTTGTGAATTAGTTGCCTTATACATTGCATTTTCTGAATTAGTTGGCTTATTATTGAATTAGTTTTAATTAGTTGGATTTTCTGAATTACTTGGCTTACTATATATACTACGAATGTAGATAAATGACTCGAACTTGGATGAATGCTGCGAATATGAGTGACCCAAACTATAAGGATGGTTTAGCTGAATTTTATGAAGTCGTTGCGAACAATTTGAATGGTTCTTCTAGTATTCCATGCCCTTGTGAAAGATGTGGTAATATTAGGTATATGGCTATTCCGGACGTTAAAATTCACCTAGAAAAGTATAGTTTTAGTCGATCCTATACCCGTTGGATTTTTCATGGGGAATCATTAGAGGAAGATAATAATTTTGAAGAAGATGATCTTGAGGTATACGAAAGGATACCTGATGATCCCGAGTTTGCCGAGTATGTTGAGTTGGAAGCAGACGAGTTGAATGTTGGGTCTACAGATAATGAAGAAAAAGATGATGAATCAATTGCTTTTGAAGATGAAAACATTAATTTGGATGACCTTGACAACATGTATGAGAAGTTGTGTGAGTCTGAAGCGCCTTTATACCCTGGTTGTAAGTACACAAAGATGTCGGCTGTGGTGAAGTTGTATAATATCAAGGGGGCAAATGGGGTTAGTGACACGTGTTTCACTAGTTTCTTAGCCTTGATAAACGACATGCTTCCAGATGGTAATGTTCTTCCCGTTAAGACATATGAGGCTAAAAAACTAATTAGAGGGGTGGGTATGAAATATGAGAAAATACATGCACGTTCAAATGATTGCGTATTCTATCGAAAATTATATCAAAACTTAACCAATTGTCCGGTTTGTTTTGAGTGGCGTTATAAGGATAAGGAAGGGATCCCGGCTAAGGTGTTATGGTATTTTCCAGTGATACCCAGATTCATAAGGATGTTTGCGAATAGCAATGATTCAAAAATGTTAACTTGGCATGAAACTGGAAGAATAAATGATAGGAAGCTAAGACACCCGGCAGATGGTATGCAATGGAAATCGTTCGACGCTAAGTATCCCGAGTTCGGCATTGAACCTAGAAACTTACGTCTAGCGCTGTCCACTGATGGAATGAACCCACATGGAAACATGAGTACCCAACATAGTACTTGGCCAGTAGTGTTGGCAATATACAACTTACCTCCCTATGTGTGCATGAAAAGAAAGTACTTGATGTTGTCGTTGTTAATTTCCGGCCCTAAACAACCTGGAAATAATATAGATGTCTATTTGGAACCTCTTTTAGATGATTTGCGAATTTTGTGGGATAATGGGATAGAAGTATTTGATGCATATAGGAATGAAACTTTCAATTTGAGAGCGATGTTATTGTGTACAATAACCGACTATCCGGCTTATGGCGACCTTTCTGGGCATACGGTGCATGGGAAAGAGGCATGTCCATTGTGTGGGGAGGATATCGAGTCTGAATACTTGAAGTGTTCTCATAAGTATGTGTCTTTGGGAAATAGGAGGGGCTTGGATCCTGACCATTGTTATCGCAAGCAGCAGAAAGCATTTAATGGACGTCAAGAACATCGTCAACCTCCTAGAATTTTGAGTGGGCATGAAGGTTATCAGAAAGTAAAGCATATTGAGATAAAATATGGGAAGAAGAACGGCTCTAAATTGTCTACTCGTGGGTATAAGAACAGATCCATATTTTTTGATAAACTTCCATATTGGCCTGACCTGGAGGTCAGGCATTGCCTCGATTTCATGCACATTGAGAAAAATGTCTGTGATAATATTATCAATACCCTCCGGAATGTTCCCGGTAAAACAAAGGATAACGCCGCAGCTAGGGAAGATATGCAAATGATGGGTATTAGGCTAGAGTTGGCACCACAGAAGAGAGGTAATGGTACATTTTTACCGCCAGCAGCTTATCCCCTTTCACGGAATGAGAAAAAAGAGTTTTGTGCATGCTTGAATGGAATTAAAGTGCCACATGGTTATTCGTCCAACATCAAAAGCCTTGTGTCGATGCAAGATCTAAAACTCACCGGGTTAAAGTCACATGATTGCCACACTTTGATGCAACAATTACTATCTGTGGCTATTCGCTCCATTTTTCCTGAAAAGGTACGATATGCTATTACCAGATTCTGTCTCTTCTTCCAGTCCATATGCGATAAAGTCATCGATCCCGATGATGCGGATTCATTGCAGGACCTCGTTGTCACCTCTCTGTGTCATTTTGAAATGTATTTTCCACCCTCTTTCTTCACTATCATGATTCACCTGACCACTCACTTGGTTAGGGAGATTTTGTACCTTGGGCCCGTGTACTTGAGATACCAGTATCCTTTCGAAAGATTGATGAAAGTTTACAAGGACTATACATCTAATCGGTATCGTCCAGAAGGTTGTATTGCAGAACGCGCTATATTAGACGAAGCTCTTGCATATTGTTACGCTCATCTCTCCCCTGAGGAGTTAATTGGCGTTCCAAAGAATCGTCATAGTGACTGGATGACCGGAAAAGGTATTAGGGGCCGGTTTGAAAAAATTGTGGCACCTGACATGTTACATTTAGCACATACGTATGTGCTAAACAACGAAGATGAGGTGCAACCTTATATTCAACAACACAAAGATGAGCTCAAATACGATCACCCAAACAAGAGCGAGATGTGGATTGCAAACTAGCATAAGAAGACATTTGGAGAGTAGTTTAGGAATGTTGTCTTGGAGTATAAGAATTTGTATGGTGATTACATCTCTCCTAGGTTACTACGTCTTGGGTTAGGTCCAAATGCCAGGGCCACTTTTTTCAGCGGTTTTGCTATTAATGGTTATACTTTTTACACCCGCGAGCAAGATGAGTTGAGCACAATGCCAAATAGTGGTGTGAGTTCTGAATTTGAGGCAATGCACTTTGCTACTTCAAAAGATAAAAACCCTATTTGGGGAAAATGCCTTTATTATGGTGTTATTCAAGAAATATTGGTATTAGATTACATTGATTTCACAATACCTCTGTTTCGATGTAACTGGGATGATAACAACAACAATTGTGTTCGAAAGGATAAAATGGGATTTACATTGGTCAATTTGGATAAGGTTGGCAATAATAAGGATGATCCTTTCATAATGGCATCCCAAGCTAAACAAGTGTTCTATGTCACCGATCCTATGGATAAGAAGTGATCTGTTGTACTATCTATAAGGAGTAGACGGGGTGCACCCGATAATGGTGGGGATAATGATCAGGATGTCGTGTTTGAGGGAATGGATCACTCTTCCACTGTATCTTATTTCGACAATGTTGACACTGATCATGATAACATTGAAAGCATCTATCTGCGTGATGATCATGGTGAAGGTATTTGGGTTAACGAAGAAACTATGTCGGGCAAGAAACGTCCCCGATCCTGAGGTGGTATTGTCTTTAGTTTTTGTTAGCTTTGGTCATTGTTGAAGATTCCCAAATTTTTTAGCTTTTGGTCATTCATTATACAGTCTCCATGTTTTGGTTTCTGCTGATATTGCTGTGTATAGTGCTTATGATATTGCTGTCTTTGTTGGTTTCTGCTGATTATTATTGCAGTGTATAGTACTTATGCTATTGCTGTCTCTTATAATTATAATTAAAAAAAAAATAAAGGTAAGCAACAACAACGGTTGTTGTAAATATACCCGTTGTGGTTAGTAATAACAACGGTTATTAACCATAAACCGTTGTCATAGTGTTTACTAATTACAACGGGTAGACTACTATAACCGTAGTCATTACTCTATCACAACGGTTTGTTTATGATAACCGTTGTCAATATTTGTAGTAAGGAAACACACAGCACTAATAATACGACTGTACTGCAACACAAAAACTCTATCACAAAGCGATCATTTTTCTGTCATCATCTCCCTTATTATTTTTGAATTTGTGAATTTGTGAACTATTTCTTGAATTTGGGAATGTCATTTCCTGAATGTCGTTTATTATTTTCACCAATTCAATGTCATTTATTAGCAAATTTGTTAATGTCATTTCCAGAATGTCATTCAATTCTAATTTTGCTTTATCGATTGAATAGCTTTGAATTGAATTAGTTTAATTACTTCTAAACTTAAGTAAAAAAACAAATTACCGTATCAACATTAATATTATCAAATAATAAGTTCAAACGGCGCCACATACAAATGGCGCCAAAACAACAACAAACAAATACAACCAAACAACAACAACCAAACAACCAAACAACTACAACCAAACAACAACAACAAACTAAATTGAGTCCGGGTAAATCTCCCGGATAACTGCCACCGATAGAGCATATGCATCAATCGGGTCAGCCTCGGCCAGAGCCAACCCTTCCCACTGCTCTACCTGGGTCACTTCAACGAGGTTGACCCCATTTGGCCAACGGTAACGGTCATGTTCGGAAGCCACCCATAGATATGGCCCAGGCTGGTGGTCCGTGCTCTCAATAAAATCTTTTCGCCCATGCCCGGCCTTGTCAAACATTCTTGCCAGTTTGAATGCGGACGCACGATGAGCATCCGACATCCCAACCTCGAAAACGAGTTCCCCTGTAAAGTACCTGCGATGATAATTTGGCCACATCTTCCTGATTAAGTAGCCATTTCGAATAAGCGTATCACGGAGTTTTTTTGTAACTTTTACACACAACGTAGTCACCCTCAATATGAGAA
>JAIUZE010028157.1:0-10174 GCA_022085475.1 Heliosperma pusillum
CCGTAAGAGGATAAGCTATCAACTCCATTTGGAGTTTTTGCATTTGCATGCTAGAATCTAGTTCTGACCGTTTGAAGTGACCCTTGTTTTCGTTGGGTTCCAAACAACGTTGTTTTGGAGATGTGATCTATGTTTTTATTCATTATGCTTCATAAACTTGTTCTAATGCTTATGTATCATGTATTGACTCATGTTTATCATATTTAAACTTATATGATTCCCTATTCTCATGTTTTGTGACGGTTTTTGGTATGTCCCACTTTGAGTCGGTTTTACCTTATGTTTTTGTTGTGAGCACTAATTGTTCAGTGCTTTGAACTCTCATTCCCTGGTCATACTTTATACCCGTTAGACTTAAATGTCGGAGCGGTGAAGTGTAACCGTGATGCCGTTGTGCATTTGTTTAGTGGGGATATGACGACGTTGTTAGGAGGCGAACGCAATGCGTTGATCGACCCGGCCCTCAAATAATGTATCCTTGCGAGGTGGTGTCATTGCATGTAGTGTACTAGCTTGACTTTTGACTATAGATCTCTTTCCGCCTCTTTCGTGTGGTTTAGCCGAATTTGGGGTACTCGACGTCTTTGTATGATCGAGTCTTGGATGTGGAACGTCTTACCACATGTCGAATCGGAACATGTCTTATTCCGAGAGTCTGGCCAGGTTTAGTCTTGGATGTGGAACGTCTTACCACATGTCTAATCGGAACATGTCTTATTCTGAGAGTCTGGCCAGGTTTAGACTAGGACCGTATTATTATCGTCGTCCTACCGAGAGGATTAGAGTCTTGTGTGTACGAAACATCTTATCCTACATGATTCCAGGAAACGTCTTATCCCGTGAACTTGTTTGTCTAGGTCATGAGTATACGAAACGTCTTATCGTATACGGTTCCGGGAAATGTCTTATCCCGTGAGCTTCCATTGGCTTGTCTTGCTATTGTACATGATGCTAGTGCGTGCCATTAACCGTGAGAGAATATGTTGTATATGTGTATGATTTGACGGTTGTTTGTAAGTTGAATTATATGTGAACGTTGAGTTGGACTCTTGCATGAAATAGACGATTGGCGTGGTTTATATGTCGAGTCTCTATCTTATCAAGTATATGCCGCTAACGGTGAGATGTAAGCTCTAGTGAGTATATAGTTGCCTAAGGGTGTTTTCCCCGAGTCTTTCTATAATATGATGATTACGGTTTTGTACTTCATGTATCGATATCCTTATATATTGAATTGCCTATCTATCCTTATCGTATTTCACATGTATATCTTTATATGCATGCTTCTACTTTTGTATTTCCTTTTTTGTACGTTTAATGTGATATGGGTGGGAGAACCCGGAGTTACTCCCCACTGATTGTGGCGTTCATGTTTTTCATGGATGAATAGGTTGCTTGCTTGGATGGCTTTTTGCTTGTGGTATTTTGGGTTCGGGTGTGAGCTAGCGGGCGTTGTCCCTGGATGAAACACCTCTAGACGTTTATTAGCTAGTTTGCTAATCACTTTGATATTGATAACATTTTGAGAGACTTCGTCTCTTTGTAGTATATTCTATTTTGTTTGTATTTATTTGACATTCCTCGTATTTCTATCTTGCATGTAAAAAGTTTCAAAAACATCGTATTTTCCGCTATATAAATCACATGCTTGTTATGTTTTATTTCCGCATTCGTGAGGGTTGTCACACAAATAGTGCACTAGGACAAGGGAAAAACAAACAAACAAATGAACTAAGCCTAAAATCAATTAAACTATCTTATCCAATATTGTCGTCCCCGACAACGGCGCCAAAAACTTGATACGATTTTAATTAACGTCGAAAGTGTACGAGTGATCATTTTGTATTGTGAGGGTCGATTCCCTAATGATGGAATTATGGCTCTAAGACGGTCTAATTGAGTTCTAGTTTAGATCTAGCTAATAGCGAGAGAAAGTTGATTAATAATGACTAAAGCTAAGCAAGAAGGCAAGAATGATATTAAAACAATACTTAAAAGGACTAAGGTATCCGGGTTCGTTAATATAGGTAAAAGTCGATTATGGTGAGGGTTAGGATTGGTCAAATGGTGAGTCGAGGTATGTCTCCACCCCTCGGTGTAAGAAGGTCTCTAGGCAAGCTAGCCTCCATCTCCCGGTGTGAAACGGGCCCTAGCCTAAAGTTCGGTTGGGTTCTCGCTCTAACCTCCCCCTAAACATTCAACAAACACACACAACACAATATAAGTCTAATCTCTCACTCAAACTAGTAATTCAACATGAAAATAACTCAAATAATTCATTCAAGCATTTCATCAGACACCTTGTGTGCAGAAAAAAAAAAAGACTACCAAAAGACCCAATCTTTATACCCAATTAACATAATTAATCCATAAACCTACAATAACTCCCCTAACTACCTTAGTAATACACTACTCACTCATATTAATAAGAACAAGCATTAAATATAAAAACTTTGATATGAAATAAACAAGGAAAGACATGTTCAACATGTAAACTAATTAAACAAGAAAGAAAGAGTAATTAAATGACAAGTAAATGAAATAAAGATGAAAACTATACCAAACATATAATAAAGATGGAAACTTGGATTAATAATGGAAGAAGTGTCTCCTCTTGTCTTCAAATTACAATCAAAATATCCAATACAAACTAATAAGAACACTAGATCTCATAGTAACTAAGTGGAAATATAAATAATTGTCACTAATTAAATAAAGATTAGGGTACTAATTAGGAGAGTATTCTTTACTAATAACTAGGGTTCATAAAATTTAAGGTAGTGTATGTTGTTGTTGTAACACCCCCATACACCAAGGTAATTTACAAGACCCCCTTAGCACATGAGAGTGCTACAATCTCGGTTGCCCGAGGTAGTACTGATCAATTCCAACGATAAAGGAAACAATGTTTATTTATTCAATGTTTTAATATCAAATACATGCTCTCAAAACAGACGGCATACCGTCTGACCAATAATCCAAACTCAACAATGTTAAAGTATTATAAAATCACTAATCAATATATGTGACTCCATTGCTAAGCGGAGTGTCACTATGCGCTCGGTCAAGTCACTATTCTCCGCACATAAAATTCACATCAGCAATCAACACTCGATCGAGTGTTAAGGTACTCGGTCGAGTACCCTGCCCCATTCGGGCGAACCATGCAATGATACAGCCCTCGCACAGCAATTACTCATGCATAATCACATACATAACATTTGATATCATTTCTCACACTGAACACGACCATTCAATTCATATTCTCCTTATACATACCACATAATCTCATGTAACACACACATATAACATAACAATAACATATTTTCATGCCAAATCAACACCGTTTAACACATTACATTTCTCACATGCTCATGATCATGCCATCATATTTCATATACATCATATAATCATGCCATATCTCATGTGGTTCACATCTCATCACACCATTCATGTCATCCTCATCTGATACACACATGATACAATTCATCACCCACTCCATTTCACATCCATCTCCATTTCACATATTCTCAACATGCAACACATTAACAACAACAAATTCACATAACGCCCCGACACTTCCCATGGTAACCAAGTAAGAGCTATAGGGGCAAGAGTGCGATTCCGGGACGTCTCCCGAATCTTTGCGGTAGCTCCCTATGACTCCTATCCGGGTTCATTTTATTAGACGCTCCTAGTTCATTGGGTTCACTAGTTTTAGGTTCCAAAATCGATCGCTCTGATACCACTTTGTAACACCCTTATACACCAAGGTGCCTTACAAGACCCCATAAGCACATGGGAGTGCTACCATCTCTGTTGCCCGAGGTAGTACATATCAATTCAAGCGATATAGGAAAAAATGTGTATTTAATCAATTTTTAAATATGAAATACATTCTCTCTTAATAGACGGCATACCGTCTGACTAATAATCCAAACACAACAATGTTAAAATATTATAAAATCACTAATCAATGTATGTCACTCCAATGCGCTCACCATCCCCCAATGGATCACAGCAGTTTTGTAAAACAATAAAGGGTCAGTATTCGCATATAACGATGTAGATACCTCGTTTCCACACCTTCCGCAAACCACCCAGTGATGATTGGGTCGCATGTTTGGTAAGCGGAATGATTTTTGAAAATTTGTAAGTTTATCGTCACGTGATAGCTCAAACACTTGTGTCTCCCCCTTGGTCGTCATCTCCGCACCGGTACGGTCATTTTGACAGTCATTAGAGTTCATTTGGAGTCCGAGTCGAAAACCGCTTCATTTTCTAGAAACCGTTTTAAAACTCCGAGTCGGAACACGCGGGAATATTCTAGATATTTTATTTAATATTTCAAAATCTATCTTTTGATAAAACTTATCTCGTATCTTTTAAAAAGGAATCATAGATCTACCACAATTCCATAAAAGAAACGTGGAAATCTTTCTTCCGTCGGAGGAAACCTCTGGGGAAATAACGCAGCAGGTGTTGCGCCTCTTCGAAGGATCGCAGTTCCTGCTGTTCCCCTTCCCCAACGTGTTTTCTCTGTTTTCAGAATATTTTCGGGGTATCTTTCCAAAGTTTGTGTTGTTCCAAAACTCTTCATATTTTCTCTTATAAAAGGAGAGCTTCGTTCTCACTTTTTAGGTACGCGAGTATTCCGCCCTTCTCTATTCTCTTTGTATTCTAGACCTTGTTCTAAGCTTTTCGACATCTACGTGCTTGATCAATCGACCACATAAGCTCAGATTCTTCTGGTTACCCGTCACGTTTGCATGACCGACCAATTTGACCACTACACAATCAATCAATCAATCAATTAACCAATTGATTTTTTAGTCCTTTAACGAGGACACTTTCTGCATACATTTGAGTCGAGCTATCGCTAAAACGTTAACTTAGTTAATCTCGTTCGTCAAACATGTAAGTCTAACGGTTTAAATCCCATATTTTTTATTTATTATTCGGTTAATTAATATAATATTCACGTCAGAAATAAATTCAAAGTCGATTTTAATTAAAACCTTTTTCTAAAACCTTTTTAGCAGTGATCATGACGTCGGGAAGAATCGCAGCAGCAGATGAGCCTTCTGGAAGGATCGTAACATCTGTTGCGCCTCTTCCAGAGGCTGCCCTGCTACCGCTCTTCTTCTTCTTCCTCTAGTTTCTATAAATTCGTTTTTATTTTATTTTCTTTGTTTATAAACTGAAAATCGTATTTATCTTTTCACATAAAACGTTTTGTTCTTGACTTAGATCCCTAATAATTCAATATTAGCGGGTTTTCGTCTTTGAATGAAATTTGTGTTTTAGAGGTTCGATTCGTTCATATCAAATCTCTGGAATTCATTATTGATATAAATTGTATAGTAATTAATATGTTAAACCACTTCCACTCAAGTTGTAGGTCGATAGTCCATCGTAAATATACAAAACAACATTAACTGCTCGTGATTCTGACTTCACAGTCAGAATTTAACTCAAGAACAGACGCAACAAGCCATGCGCCTCTTCCAGAGGACGCAGCTGTTGTTGCGCCTGTTCTGGGTTGACCTTATGTCCCTGAACTTCTTTTTTCGCCTTAACGTAGCTTTAATTACTTAATTAATTAACTATTAGTCGTTTTATCGCTCCTAATCTGTCTTTTATTCTTTCAAACCTTTTTCTTTTCTTTAAATCTCCGTTTTGAGTATATTTCTGACGTAGATCCCGTAATCCTTTGTAATCTTTGTAATCCGTTGTAATCTCATTTAGTCATCGTAATTGTATGATTTTCTTTTCCTTTCGTATGTAATTCATTCTAAATTCCCAATTTCGACATAATTGAGTGCTAATTACATGTTCACCGACATAGTCTAATCCACATGCTAGGATTAAAACGTTGGATGTTTCATTGCATGCATATAATCGATAACATATCAAATACGAACGATTTCCCTAATCATTGGTAGAGGCCGCTATCGAGGCGGGCGGGATTAGGTGTTCGATTAAAGAGCTTCCTAATACGTACCCTCACCCTTTACTCCAGATCTCTGTGAACATCCGTGTTCATTAAAGAGCTACGGGTAACAAGTTCTTAGTGTTTATGTCATCACTTTATGTCTTGACATGGCATAAAGTATTCGAACGGTTCCAATTTCCCATAAAAAATGGTGGCGACTCCACAAATGCGTATTTCTACGCTTGTCCATCCAAGTGCGCCCTTCCGTGGTTCCTCGTGTACCACAATTCGGCAAGGATCACCGATCCGTGTATCACAACCTACTAACGTACAAGATAAGCATAAGGGAAAAGTGAAACCGGAGGGCGACCACGGCGGACACCTCAATAGACTCAAGTTACCATCCATGCTCTACGAAAACCACCTATTGACCCTGGACCGCAGCCACAAGCGTCGAAAGCCCCTCTCACCGTAGTGAGAGAACCCGGAACATTAATGTGCACATCCCCCACATGGCTGGATAACCACGGGGGCGAACCCGGGGTGTGATCCGTCTCCCAACGGAATCACCAAACCACTAACCATAGTAGCATCTCCAAACACCAAACCCGAACTCAATCAACACCATCATCAATCACATATCAAGAATCATATAATCTCATAACATCAATTAGCAATACAAACACTGAGTAGGTTTTGAGAGAGTAGGGTTTGTGATTAAGAAACGTAAACTGAATTTATGAAAGTTAATTCCTCTTATTAAGCCTTAATAAACCGTCTGACTAAATCCCAAAATCCGTCATACTCGGTCGAGTACAGCATGTACTCGGTCGAGTACGACTTACTCGGTCGAGTGCCGATCTCACTCGGCCGAGTACGCAAGAACAGAATACTGTTTCAACCATCAGCCAATTCCACTCGGTCGAGTAACCTCTACTCGGCCGAGTGCACAACCCACTCAATCGAGTAAGCCCTACTCGACCGAGTCCCCAATACATAGAAATACGGAGTATTACAGTTGTCATTACGAAAGGCTATTTATCGTCTCCCTTTCAATTGGATCTCAAAAATAAAGGAAAAAGAACAAGGAAGCAAAAAAAGAAGACAAAATCCGGTCTATGGGGGTGGCTGCCGACAGACCGGCTATCCAACCGACAGCGAGACAAAACCCAATTCTTAGCAAAAATTTGGAAAAAAAGGCTGAATAGGTTCCCTGCCAGCCGACCGGCAGAGGACCCAGTCTCCTTATGTCGCGTCGTTGGCCATCTGTGGGTGGCTCCCTGCCGGCCGACCGGCATGGGCTTCTTCCTCTCCTTCTTTCGTCTTTCTTCAGCCATGGAATGGTGGTGAGAGCCGGTGGACCAGCTGCCGGCTGCGAGGGCGGCGCCGAGTCCACCCCTCCCTTTATCTTTTCCGCTAAGTGTGGGGGTTGGTGGTGCTTCTGGCCGGTTGGCCGGCCACCAGTGGTCAGCCGATTGAGGAGTATATTGGTGTTGAGCCATGGTGGCTTGGTTTAATTTTGTTGAATGTTTGATAATGGAAATTATGGAGGAAGACTTGGGCTCTTAGGGGTGGAACTTTGGTCATTGTTGACTTGGGCTCTTAAGTAGAGTTTGTTTGTAGTATTTTTGCAAAAATGCAAAGCGCGCTTTGTCAACTTGTCTTTGTTGTCCACAACTCATCTCCCTTTTCTTCTAATTTACCCCGTCTTAGCCCATCTTGTCATTTGTTCTTGGTATCTACAGAGTAAAATATCAAAAAGCAGTACCAATTCCCGATAAAATACAGAACATAATAATTATTTAGAGTTAATCTACTAACGAAATATTTAACGCTAAAATAAGTAAATAACGCCAACTCGAGTTATTATTTAAATATAATAAGAGACAAAACGCGGGTTAAAAATACGCAAAATAAAATGTTATCACCTGCAGACCGAGTTCACGGTGGGCGATTCCAGTGAGATGGACGGTACGATGCCGGTGGCAGGCGAAGGACTATACATAGGGGTGGAGTTTTCAAAGGTGGTGGGGTGGTAGATGTAGTACGTACTGGGTTTTGCTTTAGTCCTTTTCTTTTTCGTTTTTTTTCTTTTAGTTGTGGTACACAATACGTAAAATTTATTTATGCGATGTGTGTGTTTTACGTAATAAGATGTTTATGAAAATAATTTATTGATGACTTCGATGTTAATATAGCATTATTATCAACTCCACTTAGCTATTGTTGTTGATTTCGGTGGTATAAGGGTGGTTGATGACGGTGGTATAAGTGTGGTTGGCGACTTTAATGGGTGAGTGAGGAAATTACAAGAGAACAAAATAAAGGGAATGAGAGACAAAATGAGAATGATATAAGTGTAAACAATGTACTGAGATGAGTAAAATGTGTACCGCAAAAGTCATCACCCTTAGAAAAATAGATGAACAATAAAAGAGGAATTTTAAATAGAATAGAAGACTTGTCACCAATCTTCAATATAAACCCAAAAAATCCAAGAAACAAACTAGATCTACAAGTGAATAAGGAGTAATTGTGGAATGATTAAACTAATTAGGGAAAGATTAAGCTAATCTAATCCAGGGTTTTTGATGAACTAAGACTGGATAAGATAGATATCTAATAAATTACAAGTTCACAAAATATCTACGGAACAGTGTAGCTCGGGCGAGCTAGGGTCCATCCCTGCCAATTGAACAGTTCCTGAGACTGTTTGATACCCAGCTTAGACAAGCTGTGATCGATCTGTACGGATTGAACAGTTCCCGAGGCTGTTGGATATCCACGGATTGAGCCACTCCGCACGGATTCAGCCCACATACTCCTTCCTTTTGCTCGCTTCCGCCCTCCAATCCGTTGTGATTCATCCTAGCTCGACCTAGTTGCTTGGTGAACACCCCAAATTTTGTAATTTAGGCCTAGGTTCCTTTGTCCTTGGCAGCTTCTTCTTTCTAACCTTTTAGGTGTCGATTTGCCTTCATTTATGCATGAAACCGTGTCAAAATCGCTTCAATTAGCTTCTTTTTAACAAATCAATTAAAAAGCCCAAAATAACAAATATAAAGTAAATTGTTGTGAAAACTTATTGTGGATGCCCATAAGCCACATGTATTATGAGCAACTTTAAATGTCTTTTAATGTAGGATGCTTCTAGGTGGGTCTTTCTAGTGTCCTACGTCATAACCCCTATTTTATCTCTTGTATATATATATCTCATTCTACTAATGAAAAATACACATCCATTCTATCATCATCTTCTCCATATATTATAACACTACATATTATAACACGTTATCAGCACGAGTCTTAATCAATCAAGCAAAAAGAAATTTTGTCCATACTTCATATATTATTAAGATTTGATAATCAGGAGGTTCATATCAAATCTTATTATTTTATTCCGCAAATAAAGGTACGTCTCAATACTATTATTATAACTTTCTATTTATATTCATATATGATAATATGTTAAACCTTTCATAAACTCATATTCAATATGCAATGAGACCAATACAAAACATCATACAAACTGATAATCAATTAAAGTTGTTGATTGATAAAATCAAATTTATGCTTAACAAGAACAACTGACATACAACTCTAATAACAGTCACATTTAGGCAATTTTTAATCATTAATTGATGTGGGTTAGTTTGTAACACCCTCAAATGTACCCTATTTTTATAGTGAAAATATTTTACGGATACTTTTCAGCGAAATTTAGTTTTAATTTAGAATTTAATTTTCCCAGTCGAATGTAGAATTTCCGAGTTCGTATTTGGAATTTCCGCGAGTTTTCAAGTAAAACCCGTCTTAAGCCGTCTTTGACTTTTGTTGACTTTTTCCCTTACACATCTCATACTACTTCCTTTAACCTATTTCATTCACACAACTCAACATTACTTCATCACTAAGAAACCCAAATCAAAGCCCTTGCCTCCATTTTAATCCAATCTTTGAATCGTCATATCTCATTCGTTTCTTGCTCAAATTCACGTAAGTTCGTCTTATTCTTCCCCTCTCATCTTCCTCTATCCGTATTGGTAATAAAATTACCGTCTTTCTCGCTTTTTAAATTATCCGTCTTTCTCAAGGTGAATGATATTCATCTTTTATTATCTAATTGTATGTAGGTGGAGACTAGGAAGGTTTAGAAATCGATGAAAGACGCGAAAAGGTAACGGTGAAGGGGTACTCGATACATTTACGTGTTTTACATGCTGTTTCTATGTTAGAATT
>JAIUZE010028159.1:0-10704 GCA_022085475.1 Heliosperma pusillum
GTGCTCAAAAGTGCTTAAAAGTGTTTAAAAAATGATTAATGTAAGTTAGAGAGAGAAAGTTAATTAATTAGTGCATAAGTAATTAATTAGTGATAAGTGTATTTTTTAATCTCCCAAATCTCAGCCATCCATCTCCCTCATCCAATGGCTAGGATGAGGACTCAAGGACTCTAAGAAAATGGTGGACTCAATTGAACTAAGCTCTCTCTCTATATATATATATATATATATATAATTGGGTTCTTGTGAGTCTAGCGTCTTATGGTGAGTTGGTACTCACAAATCTGGACCATAGAATAAAGAGAAATAAACGGCTGGGATTTAATCTAAAAACAAAACAAAGTCAGAATTCTATACAAAAAGTCGTCTTCGCGACTCCTTTCATTTGCAAACTTTATTTTCTCTCTCCAAAATTTTTGACCCTCTTTCCTCTTCATATTTTCGTTCAACAGCTTTTTTTTGTCTTCAAATTGGATTTTTAATTGATTGTCAAATGAGAAATCATTCAAATGAGTGATAAAATAATCAAGAAACTCATTGATTCTATTCCATGAATTTTTTCAGTTCAACAAAGTTACGACGTCGATAGATGAATGAAGAACGATCAAATCAATGAAATAGGTAGAGAATCAACAGACAAAGCGAGAGAAAAGGCAAGAAAGGAAGAAGAGAATGACGAGGATCATCATGATGAGTCGAATTAGCGAAGATAAGACTACGATCGATGGCATAGTACGGAGAATATATGAATAATTGTTTTATAACTTACAGATTGTTTTATAACTTTCAATTTTTTGTGCGTTTAACTAGGAGAATATATGAATAGTTGATGGTATAGTACAGAGTAATAGCTTTGCTTATCAGTGAAGTTGATTATACTTGCAACTTGCAAGATATGATATTAAATTGGTTTATCTTGTTCTTGACCTATGGAGAAATTGCTTTTGATTAAAACTTGCTGGTAGTAGATAGTGAATTGTGTTAGCTAAGAGTGTAAGCCTAAGTTTTATTAGGTGAATGCTTAAAAATATCTATAGGTGATGTTGGTTAGTTGTAGTTTTGGTTTTAATATTTGTCTTAAATCAAGTAATGTTACGCTACCAGTAATTACGATGAGGATTTAGCCATTTAGTAATTAAAAAAGAATAACTCCAAGTAACACAAATGTAACTTATGAGTAACACAAGTGTATCTTAAGAGTAACATAAAATTAACATAGGAGTAACACTGAATAATACTATGTATAGCGTAATAATAATAGACTATATATAGTAATACAAGATTAACATAAAAATAACACACGAAAACTTAAGAGTAACAAAAAAAAAAGTAACAAAAGAATAACATTGGAATAACACGTGATAGAAAAATAAAGTAAAATAAAGAATAACACTGGTATAATATGTGATAACAACAAAAATAACATATGAGTAACACTGGAATAGCACATGATAAAATTAATAACATAAGAGTAACACTGGAATAACAAAAATAAGTAAGGAAAATGATAAAGAGTAACACTGGAATAACAAGTGGTAACAAAAAAACATTAGAATAACACAGGAGTAACACATGAATAAAAAGATAGTTGTAGTGTCACTCTATTGTTATTGTAGTTTTAATCGAGTATTACTGTGGCGTTATTGTAGTTTTAACTGAGTGTTACTGTGGTGTTACTGGAGTGTTATTGTTATGTTACTCGAGTGTTACTATAGCTTTAATCGAGTGTTATTGTGGTGTTACTGCTGTGTTATAGTGGACTGTTATTGTGATGTTACTCTAGTGCTACTATATTTTTAATCTAGTGTTATTGTGGTGTTACTGCTGTGTTATTGTGATGTTACTCTAGTGTGACTATAGTTTTAATCGAGTGTTATTGTGGTGTTACTACTGTGTTATTGTGAACTGTTATAGTGATGTTACTCTACTGTTACTATAGTTTTAATCGAGTGTTATTGTGGTGTTACTATTGTGTTATTGTGGAGTGTTATTGTGATGTTACTCTAGTGTTACTATAGTTTTAATCGAGTGTTATTGTGGTCTTACTGCTGTGTTATTGTGGAGTGTTATTGTGATGTTCACTAATAAAGTTACTGATGTGTTATTGTGGTGTTACTGCTTTGTTATTAGTGTTGCTTCATTGCTTGTCATATTATAGAGAGTTGTCATGATAAATGTATCTCAAAAGGACGATGTTAGCTAACTACTCTGTACCATTGTTCTATAACCAGGGCATCGTCCAGGACACAAACAAGTACTCAAGTTTGATGATATCGAATTTGGAGGATAGAATCTAGTTAATCTTGTTAAAAAGTAACTACACCAAAAAACATAATCAAATCTCCGGGAAAACGCAGGCAACAAATGTTTCATAGTATAATGAGCTACTCTTGCCGACACAGTTCGATTGGTTAACCGCCATTGATTAGTATAGGCATGTTGTAATTCCCATATTTGTATACAAATAATGCAAAAGGAATCTCCACAAATTTCCTCGTCCCTGCAAACTCTGTGCGAGTTGCAATCATACAAAGCCAAAACTACTATAAAAAATTCAAATAATTCATTAATTCCAATTACATACAAACCTTTTGTACACCATTCAGCCTAACTTCGCCCAACTTTCATCATTATATAAATACGAATTAGAATTAGTATTGGAATTGTTTTTGCGGTGATTTAGAGATTTAGATGAACGATGATTCGATCCGACGCCTAAGTCGAAATCATATTTGTTATAATTGGAATTCATATTGGCTGAAATCAATAATTGATAAATGAGAATGCAGTTGGTTTGTTACTCGTCTAATTTCGATGATGTAATTTATGGATAGAGAGAGAGAGGGGGGTTGAAGACAATTTTTCAATGGGCTTGTTATGTTTTTCAGCGAAAGAGTATTGTCTGTATTTTGTTGTTGGGCTTTGTATGTTATTCTAAATTCAATCTCAGCCATTTATTTCCTCATGTTCAATGGCTGAGATTTGTGAGTACCAACTCACCGTAAGAACCAAACTCACGAGATCCCGCCTATATATATATAGGCAAGATCCGGTGAGTCCACCTAAATATTTGAGTCCGTGAGTCCTAATTATAGCCGTCCGATCTGAAAAAAAATGGAGCGCTCAGATTGGGCCACGTATGCGCCATAATTGAGCAAACAAAACTCCTTTTTTCCCAGATTCCCTCTTTCTTTCTCAATTTTTTCTCTCTCCTAAAAAATGAACCCAGTAAATTAAACCCTAACATTCCAAACATCAAACTCACAACATCTTACTAAAATCTCGCGAAAATCGTAGTTTATCTACTTGATCTTAACTGTATTACAACTTAATTGAATAATCTTAGTTGATTTCTCTGCAAAATCGTTGAGGTAAATTCGTTTTTTCCCCAATTTTATTAGAACTTATGTACTTCATTATGAATATTGATGTTGTTGGAAATTATTGAATATTTGATGCATTGAAAGAATTTAATAAGATTAAGTCAAAAATATCGAACAAATTGTCGAGTCATTTGTGGTAATTCATGTTCTTGCTTTAGATTTCTAAATATCTTATTTATACATGATTTCAAACGTTTTTTGGTGATTATATCAACATATTGAACTAATAACTATGATCGATTATAGATGTAGTTGTGTATTAGATGTTTTTTTTCAATTTAATCGCAAAAATTAGGGTTTCATATTGTTTATGTGTGAAAATTAAGTTTACATATTATAAAATGGAATTTGTTTGACATTGTTGTTGAGAAATTAATCGTAAGTGTTCAGATACTGAGCAATAACAACATACCTATTCTTTATGATAATGAAAGTTGATAGAAATAAACAATATTTGTAAATGTGATATTGTATTTCAATGGTTGTGATACTGTTGTTTGTATATCGTGATATTGGATAGCTGCGATTGAGTCTGAGTAATATAGAAAAAAAAATTAATTCAAAAGAGATATTCTGTGATATTGGCTGGAAAAGAACTTTTTTAGATGTCGGAGGAAGTCAAGCCAGGCTTATACTTTAATTAAGCGATCATTCATTAAGATGTCACGACATTTCGATTAGTATTGGCTTAGAATTGTCATCTACATCGTTCTCACAATATGTATTTGGTCAATCTATCTAATTGTTGGAACCAGTTGTACTGGTAGCTTTTCAATCTTACATCGATGATTGAATATAGTTTCAGCTGAATTAGCAAAATAAATTAACTAAACAATACTAACTGAGGTTTTGTTTGCATTGGATTTGTAGAGGTGGTAAATGTGGACAAGATTTGTAGAGGTGGTAATTGTGGACAAGATGGTGATGATGAGGATCATGGACAAGAGCTCAAAACTGAAACAAGATGATACAAGACTGTTGCAAGCAAGTGTTGGTTTTAGAGGTAGAGGTACATGAAGCAACTTAAATGACCGCTGGGAATATATTGGCAAAATTTCAAGTAAAAGTACATTGATGTAATGTTGGTAGGATAAGAAATATAATGTAAGTAGTAGTTGTCATAAACTATTAGTTTGTTACTGGTATTTAGTGGTATTGTTAATAATTTGTATACAGTGATATTGTTTCTTAATATCACAAGGGTGAAAACAATCTTTGTAAGTGGGATATTGTATTTAATGTAGTGTGATATTCTTTATTAATGGTTGTGATATTGTTTCTCAATATCACAAAATTGGATTGGTATAAACAAGCTCTGAAATTGTGATATTTTTTTTTGATCGAATGTGATATTCATTCTTAATAGTTGTAGTGCTTCATTATCATAAGGTTGCAAAAGTCAATTCACAAGATATATGGCATATGGTGATATTAGTACTGGCAAATCGTGATATTGTTAAGGACCGATGATGATATTGTTAATTCAATCGTGTGATATTGTTTTTAATAACGTGTGATATTGTTTTCAATAAAATGTGATATTGTTGTTATTAAACTGTGACATAGTTTCTAAGAAATTGTAATACTTCTATATTTATAAGTTGCTTAATAAAAAGTGTTGAAAACATAATACAAATGACAAACATTGACAAAAATATCATATTAGTACTGCGATACTCTGATAATTTTTCTACGAAGAGGCACAACATGATAGAGTAACACAATTCTGACAAAAAATGGAGAAATAATACAAAATTGTAACCACTTGGAACGATGTCTAAGAATAAAATATTTGTCTTTATAAGAGAATTGGCTAAAAAAGAGAAGATGATGCTCAGTTGATGATGCACAATAAACTTCTTCAGCATGGACACAAACTCTTAACCAGCCTCAGTAAGAGAAGAGATCTGCAAAAGGAAGAACAAAGAACAAAACAACATCTTAGTACCATATTAAAGACAAAAGGAAATGCATAAATATATGACCTACGGGGTCAACCTCAAAGAAATGTGATTTTCGATCAGCATGCACATCAGCAGGATGTATGCATTGTGGAGTAAGAACAGATGTGACAGATGTATTATCTACAAAAGCTTGAGGCAATTCAATAGGTTCTAGAAAAACGTAGAATAAATTACAATGCAGTTCGTACTGTGATATTGTTAAGTTTATCACGTGATACTATATACAATAACATGTGATACTAATTTAATTACATTATTTAAACTATGTATGTATGACAACATATTTCACATTGTGATAGTATTATGCAAAACATGTGATATTGTTAAGAATAGCGTGTGATATTAATTTACATTAATTAGATAAAAAAAATAAAAAGTATCTACAAAACATAATTAAAACTCGAGTAAAGCACAGATCTGAAAAAAGTATGATAAATATTGATACTTTTAATAAAACAAGATGATAAGACTCGAGTAAAACACATATAATAGATCACGCCACAGAGCTACATAAAATTAAACATCTAATTAAAACTGCAGCAAAGCACATATAATTAAAACTCGAGTAAAGCACAGATCTGAACAATAGCAGGTATTTACAAAAGGAAAAACAACAAAGATATCACGCTACATATTAAAAAAGATGATAAAAGATGAAATACACGATGAAATAATAAAATACATAAAATAAGATGAATCATAACAACACCGATAATAGAAATCAAACAAAAATAACAATAACAATGAACAAATCAAACGTTAAAGGTGAATATAATTGAAAGAAACAATAATGATTTAGATTGAAAAGAAAAAAAAAAGTGAAAATACCTGATAAAAAAAAGTAATGAAGAAATCAGATTGTCTTGTTTGATTGAGAAGAAACTAATTGACGGAGTATAATGAGAATATGCAATAAAAAGTGAGGGAGTAGCAGATGGAGAGCACGAACAGGAAAAGGAAAATTGAGGTGAGAGTAGTTTAGAGAGAGAAAGTGAAGGAGAAATAATGAATCTTTCCTAAGAGTTGAGATATATATACAAACTTGTTAAATGACGAAAGTGCCCTTATTATAGCGCGTTAATCTCAGCCATTAGATTTCTTTGATCTAACGGTTGAGATTAGGACTCATGGACTCAAAAATATAGGGTGGACTCACATGATCTTAATTCTATATATATATAAGATATATATAGATAATATATATATATATATATATATATATATAATAATATAATATATATAGATAGAGAGAGAGAGAAGAGATCAAGTAAGTCCACCTCTAAATAATGAGTCCTTAAGTCCTCATCCAAGCCCTTGAATCAAATGGATGAAGGGCTAGGATTAAAACAAAATGGAGGGTCAAGATTATGAGGCATACACAATCACTACCTATCAAACCCTAATTATAAATACCCTCATCCCCCTCTTTTTCTCTCATTTTTACCTAAACTCAATCTCTCTCTACCTCCCTTATCTCTCTTAATCCTCTAAAACAAAACCCAAAAAAACACCCCCTTCTCCTCACCCATCACCACCACCGACACACCTCAACCACACTAAGCAACCACCACCGAAAACCACCACCACCTAAATCTACCTCCACCGAGTTCACCACCACCACCGAAATACCACCACCACCGAAAATCACTACCACCGAAATTCACCTCCACCGAAATTCACCTCCACACCTTCACACCACCCCGAAACACCACCACACCTCCCAGGCTCCCACCGTCAACTTCCCCTCCTCTTTTCCCTACGACCAGTCACCCTCCGTTACCCTTAGTTCCTCCTCACTCGCCGTCAACAACCGTTTGTTCTCCCTCTACCGTACTCATGCCCCCTCCGTCGTCCCTGTCCACCCTCGTCGTCCTCTATCGCCGCCTCATTTGGCGGTGGTGGAATCTTGGTGTGGGAATAGGTGGTGGTTAGGGGTTAATTTAAATAAATGTTTTTCTACATCTACTTTAATTTTCTCAGATTTACTTTATTGTTATTATGTTTTTGTGGTGAACTCTCATTTCATCTTGACTCAATTTTTTTTTCTTCTCTTTTTTTTTCCAAAATTTATGTTTTTTATTTTTTAGTTCTACTTTTAAATTTTTCAGATCTCGTTTTATTTTTATTTTTTCAAGTTTTTGATGTTTGTAGCTTTTCTTATTATATAGCTTAAAACACCAACTTTTCTTATACTTTTTTTCTTTTTGTTTTTTAACTCATTTTTTATGTTTTGGATCTTGTTTTTGAAGTTAAACTATTAATGCTTGAAGTTATATTATTAAGGACGGATCTTACACTATTAAAGAATTAAAGGCTTGAAGTTACACTATTAAGGCTTGAAGTTACACTATTAAGACTTGAAGTTACACTATTAAGCCTTGAAGTTACTCTATTAAGGCTTGAAGTTACTATATTAAGACTTGAAGTTACACTATTAAGGCTTGAAGTTACACTATTAAGGCTTGAAGTTACACTATTAAGACTAAAGTTACACTATTAAGAACTGAAATTATATTGGTAAGGACTAAAGTTAAAGTTTTATACATATGTCTTAAAATTAAATTACACAAATACGGTTTGAAGTTACCCTCGTAAAAAGGTTAAAAGTTACACAAATAAGGGTTGAAGTTACACTCGTAATGACTGAAGTTACACTCATAAAAGACTAAAATCACATAAAGTTGTCTTAAAGTTACATAAATTCAAATTAATATAATCGGAATCATAATTTAGTTTGAAGTTACACAAAGAATGGTTGAAGTTACACTCGTATCGACTAAAATTACACTCATAAAAGGCTAAAATCACATAAAGTTGTCTTAAAGTTACATAAATTCAAATTAATATAATCGGAATAACAATTTAGCTTGAAGTTACACAAAGAATGGTTGAAGTTACAATCGTAATGACTGAAGTTACACTCATAAAATGCTAAAATCACATAAAGTTGTCTTAAAGTTACATAAATTCAAATTAATATAATCGAAATCACAATTTAGTTTGAAGTTACACAAAGAATAGTTGAAGTTACACTCGTATTGACTAAAATTACACTCATAAAAAGTCTAAAATCACATAAACTTATCTTAAAGTTACATAAATTCAAATTTGTATTGTCGAAATCACATTTTAATTTGAATTTACAAAAATAATGGTTGAAGTTACTATCGTAGTTACTGAAGTTACACTAATAAAAAGTTGAAGTTACGAAAGCTTGGCTCAAAATGATATTGTTACAATATGAAGGTAAGTGTAGGTGGAATTCATTAAACCCCACCCATTTTAATCTAATCTTGTCCCTCCATCTTGTTCTCATCTTGTCCATTCATTTTTGTTTTAATCTTATCCTTTCATCTTGTTTTAATCTTGTCCCTCCATCACCTTCATCCAAAGGCTTGGATGAGGACTCATGGACTCAAAAAAAATGGTGGACTCACAAGAACCTATATATATATATATATATATAGAGCAAAGATCAATTGAGTCCACCCTTTCCCTTAGAGTCCTTGAGTCCTATTTTGGACCATTGGATGGGGGGAAATGGATGGGTGAGATTGATGCTCCAAAAAGGGATTAATGGCCTAATTTTCCACTCTCTCTCATCTTTACTAAACAACTACTAATCTCCACCCTAATTCAATATATAACATTTTCCACCCAACCACTTCTCTCTCATCAATCATAAAATCATTCCTCCATATCTCTCTAAAACTCAAATAATTCAAAACCCAAATAAATACCTCATTCTCCCTTCCTCTTACCAACCACCCACCCAACACCACTATAAACTTCATACCCGACCACCACCACCATCACTACCCACCACAAACACCATACCCGACCACCACCACCATACCCGACCACTCCTATGCCGCATCTCCTCCACCGCCACCACGCACCGCCGACCACCTCCTCTCCTCCGTCCTCCTCTTTCCTCCTGTCCTCCTGCTCGGCCGTCCTCATCCGCCTTTCTCTCCCCCGTCCTATTCTCCTCCGTCTGGTGGGTGTCGGTGTGGGGTGCCAGGGAGAAGGTTGGGGACAGAAAAGCAAGGCGAGGAGAGGCGGAGGGCGGTGGTGGGGCTGACTGGGGGCTGGGCCGGCGCGGCTGGTTGTGGGGCTGGGCCGTCCTCCTCTACATGTTTGTTGTTTGCTTCTTTTTTTTTTCTTTTTTCCTTTAGATCTAGTTATTTATTTATTTGTTGTTTGTTTTTTTCTTTCTATTTTATCTTCTTATTTATTGTTTGTTCCTTTCTAGATCTAATTTCTTTAGATCTACTTTTTTAGATATAATTTTTTCTGATTTCTTTTAGTCTTTTAATCCTCTCTTATTTTTTTGTTTTTTTATTTATTTTAGGATTTGGTTTTGTGTTTTTTTTAATTCTAGATCTGAAAAAAAAGGTGTGAGTGACAATGAATTCTATTAACGTAACACAAATTCTCTATTAAAGTTACACATTTTATTTATTAAAGTCACATATATCGTCTATTAAAGTTACACATTTTATTTATTAAAGTCACATATATCGTCTATTAAAGTTACACATTTTATTTATTAAAGTTACACATTTAATTTATTAAAGTTACACATTTTATTTATTAAAGTCACATATATCATCTATTAAATTAACACACAGTATTTATTAAAGTAACACTATTAAAGTAGCGTAAAATGACCTTAAAAGTTACACTTGTTGATATCAGATCTGTTTCTTTTTTCAGTTTTTACTCGTGTTTTCATTTTTTTTCCTAAATCTACTTTTTTTTTGTGAGTGTGGATTGGTTTGTGGTGGTCGGATTACAGTTACACTCATAGAGGACTATAGTTACACTCATAAAGTATTACAGTTATATTCTTAGAGGACTACAATTACACTCATAAATGCCTATAGTTATACTCATAAATGACTACAGTTACACTCATAAATGACTACAGTTACACTCATAAAGGACTAAATTTATAGTAAATTACATAAATTCAACATGTAATAAAATTCAAAAAATTTCACTCAAAATGACCTAAAATAACTAAAGTTACACTCGTAAAATATTAGAGTTACACTCGTAAATCATCAAAGTTACACTTGTAAAATGTTAAAATTATATAAAATCAAATTTTTGTATACAAAACCGTCTCAAAAAAATTAAAGTTACACTCGAAAAGCAGCAAAGTTACACTCGTAGAATGTTAAAATTATATATATTCAAATTATTATATACAAAACCGTCTTCAAAATTAAAAGTTACGCTCGAAAATATTAAAGTTACATTCGAAAAGCAATAAAGTTACACTCGTAAGGTGTTAAAATTGTTTAAATTCAAATTTTTACATACAAACCGCCTTAAAAAGTTAAAGTTAC